>NNCF01131024.1:438276-476005 GCA_002313205.1 Laupala kohalensis | reverse complement strand
AAAAAAAAAAAAAAAAAATCAGTGAACGTCAGACTCTCCGCTCACTTTTCAGAAAGCGACAAACAATCTTATTTCGGCGTTAGAAAAAATTTTCGTGGGAGGGGGGGGAGGTCGCTACCGGTGCTCTACGGAAGTTTGACGAGTTTGAAAAAGACCATATTTATAGACGGCTCATGCATTGAAAAAAATTGAAGGTAAAAATAATATTAATTCCTTCAATTTTTAATGGAGTAAATAGGTTTCTCATCGTCATTTATACTTACGTACTTTGTTATCGTAGTGCAATGAAGTGTTCTGAAGTAGATTTAATTTTAGAACATTTGAACAATTTTTTTATTCTTCCGCTTTACAACTATTTGTATCGTTCAGTGTGATTATAAACTACACACTCATAATGAAACATGCCAAAATATGCTAGGAGCTCAACGGCTTAAGTGTGTTCTGTTCGTTGAAGTACCAGTAAATGGTGTTTTGCATTGTAGGGTGCTTTCTTCCCTGGAATCATGACGGTGATATCCCATTGGGCACCTCCTGAGAAGCTTAGCACTCACACAGGAATCATCTTTGGGGGTATGTACCATCACTAAATAAGCGATTCTTGTTTTAAGCTTTCCCAACAATCGTCAGTCATTTTATTTTATAATACATAATTTTCCTCTTCTGGTATCAAATATTTATCAAAATCTTCTTGGATTTAAGTAGTGTTTTTCCAGAATGAAGTAGAGTCTCATTTCCAGAAAGTCGAAGATTTGCTTGATCTTGGAGGCAAAAAATGTGCATACAAGTAGTTAATCTGGGGACCAATCCGTTAGCAATGGGCGACCAGTTTGGCATGCTTAATAAGCAGTATTTCGACTTAATATAAATTCTAGACGTGCCAAATTGACAGGTCTTTGTAACACAGAAGTACCATGCAACATTTCTTCCAATAATTCACCCTGGCTCTGGTTTTTCTCCGGTTTTCTTCCGGGTAGCGGAGGATTACAAAAGCGAGATTGTTATTTAATACTCTTGACAATAAAATTTATTTATTTTATAATATGCCCTGTGAATTGAATGAAAAATCTAGTTCTCGTCACATGTTGAGCATTATTCGTTTATGGATGTAGGGATGGCGCTGGGGAAAGGGATTGCCGTGTTACTGTCGTTTGCGACTATCAAAACGTCGTACCACTACTTATTCCACTTTGGCGTTTTGGCGTGTCTGCCGCCTGCGCTCATGTGGGCCCTGTGGATGGAGTCGAAACCCAGCGAGTCGCATTACATTCACACCGCCGAACGGCTGGCCATCATAGCTTCTCTTGAAAATATACGCGTCGAACAGGTGCGTACAGCTCACTCAAATCACGTGCATAAAGGGGGATGTCCACGGGACTAGTGAACATCGCTTTTCAAGTCCACTTCGCGGCGCCGCACAGTGGAGCGTATCGAGGCGAAACCCGGACAAAAGTATTTTATCTAGTAAATTTGGTGAATTATGGCGAAAAATCATTTTTAAGTACATAAACAAAAGTTATGTCCATTGTTAGTGTTAAGAAAATGTATATAGAGCTTCGTTGAATTGTTTATATAGATTTGATACATAACCTCTCGAAACAAAAACATATTTAACTTTGACAACATAACATTTTCTTGTATACATATAAACGATAATTCGCCGTAATTCATCAAATTCACGGGATAAAATTCTTTTGGCCTGGTTTCGTCTCAATATACTCCACTGTGCGGCGTCACGAAGCAGTGTTCAAAAGCGTCATTCACCAGCCCCGTGTACGTGTCCGGTGACGCCAACGCAATGAAAACGCAGTAGGTTTATCGGAGACACGTTTGAAGATAGCGCTGTCGCATCAGTGCTGTAACAGGACTCGAAGCGCGGTCAGCTTCCCGTCACTAGAGTTGCTAAACCCTTAATTTCCGTGACAGATTGTTACAACATGTGTCCCTACAAGGATTCCTTTTTCTTTTCAATCTCACTATAAGCTCTAAACCTTTTGCATTATGAAAGTACAATTCAGAAAATATATCCCGTATAGTTCCTACATTTATTAGATAATAATAGAAGCTGTCGAATCTTTTACTTCTGTTCATTAAACGTTTCCTCTTCCGTAAAGCAAGCACATCAAAGATTACTTCTTAAGAATTCTGCTCTCTCTGGCTCGCTTGGTTCACAATCTCATATTACAAGAGCTGCTGTTTTCTCCCCTATTTGGCATTCACAGTTTCATCCTAAGCTTTCCCTATCTTCACTGAAAACTTATAATATTTCCATATCCAGTAATAAATTCTTGAAATGTGTTACTTGTATAAAATCATTTTGTATTCTAGCTCAGGGGTCCGTTTCACAAAAGTACAAGTGTTGTTCGTAACAATTTGTTGTTTACAATACTTGGAATAACAAGTAGTTAGTTACAATCGTTCAAAGAAGGAATAGCTCATCTTCATCTGTCAAGAAAGAATTTGACCACCTCATATTAATAAAATGTCACTTGTAACACAGTTAACCTTCGTTTATAGCTAGATAAGAAATTCTTGGCCGTTGAAAAGTTTATTTTACAAGTTTGTCAGGTACAATTGTGAGTAACTTAAACAATGTTAGTGGGTTACAAGTAAATCACATGTAAATTTGCAAGAGTTCACTTTTAATTACAAGTTTACAATTGTACCTTTGTGAAACGCTAATAAATTGATAGTTTTACAAACTTATGAAAATTTACTCGTTACTTAAAAACTTGTGAAACAGGATTCAGCTAGCAGAGGGGGCATCAATTGGCGGGTGCGAATAGTCTGGGGATCAGTTATCAGGGAACACTTTCTGACTACGTAAGTTGAGAGTTTTTATTGTTACAGAGAGATTTCCCTTTCCCATATGGAGATATTGTAGCTTCGTTGCCTTTCTGGGCGCTATTCTTTCTTCATTTTGGAGCCAATTGTTTATACGTAATGCTGTACTATCAAGTCCCAGCTTATATGAAAGATGTGTTATATATTGACATTGAAGAGGTGAGTAATTTTTTTAAATGTCGATTAAATAAGCTTTTTGCTATGTACACATCTAGGGAATACCTACACTGGAATTCACATGCCTGGTGTCACAAAGACGTGTTATTATAGAATATGTCACAACATTATCCCCCAAATCTATTTTCATAGCACTCTATTCATCTCGCTTCACTCGAAAAAAAAATTCGACATTTTTGCTGGCAGAGCGGAAACAGAAAATTTGGATGACGCTCTAATGCGTTTGACGAATACCATAAAAAATTATCAATTCTCTCGAAGGAGGAACTATCGAACCGAATCAATATATTTCATGATACTTGGGGCTTACCAGTTACGCCAACTGCTGACTGTAGTCGACTACAGTCAACTTTGCGAGCATTCCATTCAAGAAAAAAGTTAACTAGTCAACTTTGCTTGACATCGCTGAGGAGGAGAGTTGAGCGCAGTCAGAATAATCGATAGTATTGTCGCGTGGTGAGGAAGGGGGGATGTTTTGCGGGCACTCTCTAAACCTCACCTACGACGTGGTTGGTTCTTATGTCGCTCAGGACTTAACTAACCCCTAATCTAAGTGACAGAAGTATGAGAGGGAGCAATGATGAGGGTTTTGTCCATTTCTGGCGACAGCAGTTTATTCAGTCACGGAAGTACACTTACGTAGTCGTTCTACAGCAGCAGCCCAGATCCTGGTGGCTCGCTCGTTCAACCCAGGTGAAGAATAGAGCCGGCGTGCTTCCTGGGCACTTGGCGGCCGACAGCTCGAGGAGAACTAGGAGACCAGGAGCTGAGGCCGTGAGGTTTACCGGTACTTAGATTAGGAATAGAGCAGGAGCCGTGAAGACCTAACCTGGACTCAGAGATTAGGAATTGAGAAGGGGTCGTGGAGCCCTAACCTGGACTCAGAGGTTGTGAATAGGGAGCGAGAGAACGTGCATGGCGTCGAGAGACAACCGTTCTGCCGGGAGTGGCGGCACGTCTGCCACGACGCTTCGAGCATCGGGCTTATATAGCTGTAATGAGCTGAGTCGCCAGTTTGGGCACGGCGCGTAGTTCAAATGGCTATGCGAGTGTCGCTGCATGTATCTACGCGACAGTATCACAAAGACTCGGAAGAATCGCGCTGGATTGGGGATGAGATTTGAGTCCAGTCAGAAGATTCGAATTACAAGAATCGCCAAGTAATAAATTGTTTATTAAGCATTTGGTGGACGTTTACTTCACAAAAAGCATTTCAGTAACCCAACGCGCATGCACGAACCCAGAAGTAGACTTCCTGCACTACTTTTGCATTCCATTCGCGTTTCCGAGCGAAGTTGACTTCAGTCAGACGAGAGTTGAATATAGCTTTCGATATTCACAATAATTTGAATATCAAGTGATGACTGCATCGTTTTTAAACCATAAATGCGAAGTATCGACACACTTTTTACTATCCAAAGTTTTCCGGTTCACAAACCGGCTGACAAAAATCACTCCCTGCCCCGAGTCAAAGAAGAGATATTTAATATCGAAGATGTCCATGATGTTCGCAATGAAAAACACGCGTAGAAGGAGAGTTAACTCAAAGAGAGGAGGTAGGCTTTGTACGTCACAAAACTCTCCGTTGTTACCCTCCCGTATAACCCGAACATGTTAATGATACTTAGGGTCCATAAACGTAGCCATGTATCGGAAACACAAATGCATGTTGAAGAAAAACCCAATTGTTGTTACTTGTTCAAACTTGTTATAAAACTTCATGAGTAATTATAAAATGTTACGTGCGTGTTGCTAAAACATTGTTTTAATAAATTGTGGAGAGAAAATGAACTAAAGTAACAATTCCTAAAACCCCTAAAGATCAGCTAACTAAATTTAGTCACTTTTGTCTCCTTGGCGCAAACCTGTTAATTCGGAACTATCTGGACTGTAGTTTTCGCACTGCCTTCCAGCAAATTTATACCACTTCTCCCTGTGTTACACCCGTCGTGTATTGTCTCAAGGAAAGATACTGTTGAACGCATGTGTATCATAACCAACCGTCAGTAGCCAGCGGGGTTACTGCGAGGCAACGATGAAACATATCAAACGAGACCATCTCAGAACATCCAATACCGTAACATACTTATGAGTATACAATACTGTGTGATATTGAATTTACACTTCTATTTTTGTGCTAATGATATTTTAATACATTTTTGTAAAACAATCTGCGCAGAAAATGATACATTCGTTAATCCCTTATATTGCGATGTTTGGAGTGAGTGCTGCTTTGGGATACGTCATAGATGTGAATATCCGCGGGAAAGTGGAGAGACTAGAAAAGTACAGGAAGATATGTGCATTGGCCGGTACGTTAAATAAATTACGATGTTTTATGGAAAATGCTGATTACAGTTTAGATTTATAAAATAAATAAATAAAACCCTGAAAACATTTCTTATATACAAAGTACACATTTCATGTATTCCAACCATTGAAAAGTAGGCCCTATGATGGACATGCTAAAAACCACTAAATATTATCCTTTAATGTTGAGTATTATTACAAAAACTAACAAAAACATTTTGTATCAGTAGTAAACAAACATTATGTTCAATTTAATAGACCGTCATAAACACACAACATGTAATGCTTTTTGTGGCAGATAACCTGAGTTTGTAATACATTAAATAAACGTTTCTCAATATCTCATGTATATTTCAAAGATTAATACAAGAATATACTTGCAAGAATACACTGGGTCATATAATACACCATATTCAAATATTTCAAGATGGTGAAGTTCAACCACAAATATATCTTTCTTAAAGGGAACAATAATAAATCACTTATGTAGCAATGATATATATTGTAATTTCTCACACATAATTCATTTCGAGTAATATATTCAGAGGCCAAGCAGCGCAGTACGTACTAGTTACTCGCTTCCTATTCACTATGTGCTTTCCTAATGGGATTTTAACTACGGAATGAAATAGGATTGGTAGTGTAGTGGCAGAACTTGACTTCTACACCATTTGCAAAGAAAACAGGCGATTGACAGCTTAGGACACTACCCCGAACTCAGCCGGTCTCTCTACCCGTAATGAGCCCACCGCTCGGCTTCTCCGGGGTTAAATTCTCAGTCCCCATCTGGATCCTCAAAAATATACTATGTTACTTTTTTACTTAATATTTTATTACTATCATAATGAAATTGTTGTGTTCTACATTAAACTGCGATTAAAGTAAGTCCGTTTACAGTATAATGACGATAAAATTAATTAGGATCGGATCAAACGTAAATGGAAGAATTTTACCTTAAACCTTGATTTAGTCGTAATTATATAGTGTTTGGATCCATTTTCTTTTTAATTGTACGTAGACTGCAAATCTAACATGGAAATAAAACGTCAAATAAAGAAGGTAACATCGTCGATTTTTAGGGTCCAGTAGGTGATTAAGTCCTTTTCCCCGGAGAGGCTGGTTGGTATGCTCATTTAGGGGTGAGAGACTGGCCAAGTTTAGGAAAGTGTCCTAAGCTGCCAGCCACCACATTCGTTTGCAAACGGTATAGCTCCAGTTTTATTTTCATTAGCCACTACACTACAGTCCCCGCATTCTGAACGCGTCGAGACACCAACAATCAGGATTACTAGCAAATCTTTCTAGCAAATTTTTTATCAAATATCGTTGCGTAGGTGATTCTTGTGTGATATTATGTGAAGAGTTTCTAGATCGCTCGGGACGCACATAAGATTTTCGAATCAATACTCACTACCAATAACTGCTCTGAAAGAATATCGTGCGACTTTAGTGGTTTTAATTTTATGATTTTGTTCCGATTTTGTGTTTAATGTTCGAGTTACAATTGACGTTAAGAAAGATCATATTGCCAATAATAAAAGCGATATACGTGTAAATGATCTCGATTGTTCATCCGATTTAAAAAAATAGAAGTGTTTTATAATTGTATTTTTTTTTCACAAATGGAGCTTGTCTGAACCACAACCGAATGTATGAATTTGAAAAACAAACAGTAGTTTGAAAAAAATGACTTTAAACTTAAACGTTGATCTGGAATGTGTTAAGTGCATAGACCAAAAGAATAGTCACATCTGGACACTGTTGTTTTATTCTTTTCCTTGAATTAATGATTCTATTTCCTTTCCAGCCGTAATAGGCCCTTTAGCTTTCTTGGTAGCGATCCCTGCTGGAGAATGCAGCGAAGTTACTACATCCGTTCTTTATGCTTTCGCTATCGCAATCTCCGGAGCTCAGACTGTGTCAATTCTCTCGAATCACTTGGACATCTCTCCGAATTATGCAGGTAACTTTTCTTCTGAACCAATCAATTTCTGACACCTTACGGCAATATGAAAATGGCGACGAAACGGTTATCGGATCCGGAACTCCTTTCTGAGACCTGGGGGAAAATGCAGAGTTCAGTTGTGGATCGCGAACGGGTGGTGTAGTGGAATACACACCTACAACTGATGCAGGAGTCTCAGGTTCGATTTTCGGCTCGATGCCGTTTTCATCTGGTCATAACCTAACACTTCTTCCCCACGCGTAGGTACACGGAATAAATATTTATGAAATTCAACTTTTGCGTCTCTTCCAAACATAAAAACTGAAATGAAACAGAAAACCCGAATGCTTCTGAACCGAAATCTTCACATCAATCATAAGCTCAAAATACTCCAAAACCTGCGCTCTAATCGGAACCGAATGTTCTGCTATTCCGCGTCCGTTATTCATTTATCACTTATCAACCGAATAAACATTAGTAAAGTACACCGGTAATGGAAATGGAACCCTAATTTATTTCTGAATTAGGGAAGGTGGAAATGGAACCCTAATTTATTTCTGAATGATTGCAGTTATATAAAATCTAAATTGAAAGTTACGGGTTAGAAGGATCTGCAACCTTCCTACACAGGCACTTTAGGGGACATGGTTTAATATTGTATGAATTAAAAAATATGAAAATTTGGAGTCACCTTTGGTGAGGGTAAACATAAATTTTTAAAACTCCTTTTAATTCAATCACAGAACCTGAACATCCAACAATAACGACTGACAATGTCAGTTTAACCACTGACTATCAGCGTTTTCCATTTGCTGCTCTGAGTGTGCATTCGTGCATCCCGAGTGCAAAAATTGTGTTTTATTTAAAAGAAAAGTTACATCAGCGAGGGGATATGGTTGTTTCATTTGTCTATCGATCTCCGAGTATTTTCGAGTCAGTCAATGGGTGTATAGCACTGGCCGTCGTTGAGGTTAAGTTAGGTCAGGTTAGGCTAAGTTAGCCTCACCCATCCATCATGGATGCGACGTATTTGTTCCAAATATTGCTCAAAACACGTACCGGAACGTTCAAAACCATGCACAAGACAACAGTAACCAAAGTCATGTGAGTGGCGAACTCGCGTGAGCAATGTATGGCCGTAGGTGTGTTACCCCTGCACAACTCACCTCGACTCCCAAAACCCATACATAACATTAACCCGGCATGTTCTGGTTAACCTGTGTCACAACCCCATGCAGGGGAAGACCACAGGCGGTTCCCTATGCTGGGACCACTTGCACTCGTTTCCCATGTACCTAAGTGTTCGATGCCAGTTTTAACTCAACGTCTGAGTACCTACTCAGGGAGGGAAGTACTACTGGGGACATAGCAGGAGGTCCCGGGTTCGAATCCCAGTCCGTCACAATTTTCATCTGGCCGTACATAATACTAAAATTGTAATGTTTACTCCCTCTTTCAGGAATCCTATTTGCGATAACGGACACTTTCGCAACTATTCCGTACCTGATTATTCCTTCCATTATGTCCTCAATGCTTGACGCTGTTGTGAGTATGTTTCTAATATGATTATGTGTTTAAATCATACGTTTCTCAATGCGTTGCTTTGAATTATGGTTTGCAACTAAGTGGAATTGCAGTACCAACTGCAATTAGATAGTTTTCACAGCAACCAGCTGAGATACTAATTATTGAATGACCGTACCTTTCTTGGAAACCAATGAAGAATATTTAAACGAAACTAAACATGGTTTTTAATTAAACGTAGAAAATTTTAAAAACACTACCAATGTACAGTGAAACTTCCCATAACAGACCCTTCACAGTAGTACCCCTTCCTCTACAGGGGACATATTCTCACTCCCCGTCCTACACCTACCACATTAGTAACTAGAAACTACGAAAAGGAAGTAAGTCTCTATGACAGCCAATTATTTATTCGATGCGACTCTATAACTGATAGGAAGTTGATAATAGAACGAATATTAAGACAAAAGGTGTTGAAAGGAAACAAATATGTTTGTTTCAACGTATGTCCGGTTATGGATGGCTAGTGCGTAATAATGCAATTAGTACGACTACACTTCATTACACACTACGTGATATTGATAGCGTCCATGTTACAGAAGACGTCTTTAAGTGTTAGCAACGCCAGGCTTCTCACCTCGCATCACAGATTGCCTCACTCTTTCGAGTGATGAGTGCCGTAGCCGATTGGCATCGTTAATTACACGGACTTAATGTAGAAACGAACATCAGCGACGGGTTCAGCATACACATTCAGATACCCCTTCAAGTAAAAATAAAGGAATTTAAGGTAGGTGACCGATGCGACCAAGCAGAAGAGTGTCCTCGTCCTATTCATCTTCCTTTCCCATTCATTGCAAAGTAAAATAATAAATTAATACCATGTCATGTGTAATGTAATGCACCAGTACCACTTTCTTGTGGACTAACCATTTCCGGACATAAACTGATAAGAACTTTTTTGTTTCTTTTCCTGTCAGAAATCACCCCTTGAAGTCTTTCGCCTCACTTAATATTCACTCTATAAATTTCAGACAACGTTCTATTCAATAATTCACAAAAATGACGAAATATCACTCAAAGGGGTGGAATTTTGCTGAAAATAATACAATACACAAATTGCAACCTCTACGAATTTAAGTTATATCGGAATAAATATTAATAGTAGTCACAAAATCAACCACTCGACTGTAAAAAATACAAGTTAATAAAACAACAAACTAAGACTCAAGATAATATTCGTCCCGCACATTCAAAGCATAAACAACAGAATAGCGCCACAAAGAGCGAGTGACTTGAATTGATGGTCGATGTTGGCGATAGATTTAAGTTTAAATAAATTCGAATTTCCTGCCAACATAACGCTAGGTATACATCATAGCCCTTATGGGGGATGACGAAGCAAAAACGTTGGCTACAATGTGTACAGACATCAAGCCAATTAGACTGGTAATAAATAAATAAATAATTGATTTCAAGAGAGCAGTTAGAAACTTCCAGTGACCACGTTGAAGACAACTGTAACAAACAGTGCGTTCCCGTTCATCATCATTTTTGTTACACTTTCTTTGAGTATAGTCACATGATTTTGAGTATATTTAAGTCAGGTTATTGGAAATAATTGAATTGAACATAAAGACGAAACGTCGTGAGTTTCAAATCACAAAATATGTTCTGTTCGTCCGTTAAACGTCGTAAGACTTCAACTATTTATTTAATTTAAATAATACCTATACTCAAA
Organism: Laupala kohalensis; assembly: GCA_002313205.1. Lineage (NCBI taxonomy): Eukaryota > Metazoa > Arthropoda > Insecta > Orthoptera > Trigonidiidae > Laupala > Laupala kohalensis. The sequence continues at coordinate 465,467 of NNCF01131024.1, read as the reverse complement.
AGTCACCATACTTTGCCTAAAATTATTAAATATGGCTGCCTGAAACAAATTGTCAACCTCTAGGAAACAAGTCCTTGAAACTCACTCGCGTGCAGGCAGCGGTCCACAATGTCATTCTCATCAGCTGGTAATGTGAGGTTAAAGCGTCCCGCTACAACTTGCTAAAAAATTTCAGGTAAAGCGCGGTCACAAAGAATTTAAGTAATCTTCAAATAAATATTTATAGTAGTCACAAAAGCGAGCATTTGCTGTAAATAAATACAAGTTAATAAGACAGCAAACAAAGACACAAGGTAATATTCGTTCCACACGCTCGATGAAAGAAGTACAGAACAGCGCCACAAGAGCAGGTGAATTGGTGAACGAGGTTGGCAATGGATTCAAGTTCGAATGTGTTGCCAACAGAACGCGAGGTTCCCTTATCATTACTCTTATGGACGATGGCGAAGTAAAATCGTTGGCTGCATTGAGTACAGGTTCTATATCAACATCAAGCCAGTTAGACTGACTAATATAAATAAACTAATATATAAATAATTTATTGTCAAGAAAGCTGTTACAAACTTGAGGACAATAAAGTAAGGACAATATTGTTGAGGACAAAGTAATTTACTGCGACTGATACACAATAAACTAATAAACACAGTGCTTTTCCGTTCATGTTTTTTTAATGTCTCCAGGCAAAGTAAGATGACTTTAGGTGTAGTTGCCTATAATTTTCTCCAAGTGTACTTAAGTAAATTTCCTAAAAGTGGACGATCTTACTTCTGAACAGCGGATATTTTATAGAGCGTTATACGTGTGTTTATAGAATTACAAAAAAAAACTAACAGAAAATAAAATTTCTATTGTGGAATTCAAACCATGTACATTGTGTTATTAACGTATTTTTTAATATTAATGAAAGTACAAAACACTTTCCTACTCGAAAATGTAGGATAACTTTTTATTCTTAAATTCCCTATACTTTGCGAGTTTCATAACAATTTTGGACAATTTTTAAGAAAACAGTCCTAAAACATACATATTTTCATGCATGCATACACACAATAAAACATACATACATAAATACAATTACTACTCTCCCAGTATTATACGATATTAGTAAATTTTAAAGTGAGACTATATCTCATACTATGAGCAGGAAAGAAGGTTCTCTTATATCTCATTCTGTTATTGGATTGACGTTAGAACCTTCCTCCAATATTACATTTTGCAAATTTCAAAATGAAAACATCAGTTTGTCCGGCGAGGGTTGGACTTACGAGTTATACTAACATATATTCACAATATAACTAAATAAACACTACAGTACCCCGCAATGACATAATTTATTTTTTTTAATCACTAATATATTTCGTGCGATATTTTCCAGAATTTCACTTCAATTTAATTTTGAGAATGGTATATAAAACTTGATTGAACATGCCATTGTTTTATTCTTCCCACTGTACGTTCACAAACTGTTTCTGACGGAGTCTCATTGTTAGATCCATGCTTTTTCTATGCAAAATTGGATAAATAACTTAGTGATATATTATATTCAATTTTTAACTTTATGTGGTTTATGTAATATTATCTTATTCTTCGTTACAGGACCGTCCGAATTATCCTGCCTCTTATGCGATTTCCTTCTACATAGTTGGTTTGATAGCTCTCGTTAGTGTTATCATATTTATTATCTTTGGCAGCAGTAGTGTTGAACCATGGAACTGGTTAGTAGAAGTAGACGAAGAGGAGGAGGAGGAGGAAGAAATATAAATGCGAAAAAATGGTTCCTCAAACCTCTTATTCACGTTAGTGAGATTTTGAAAATGTGGATTCACAAAATGTATCTCCCATGACGGAGAGCATTTTTCTTTTTGCATCACCATACCATAGTGGGGATGTTGATGATTTATTTGAACGAAAGAAAATGGTTAGTTCCATTTTCATGGTTTTTCCGTCTCTAGGTAACCGATTGAATTGTTCTTGCATTTAATTGGAGAAGAATTATATGCAGTAGTTCTAAAGAGTAAAAATCTTATTTAAAGTGAGCTACGAAAATATTAACAATTTTTAGTCAAATACGTATAAATATACCAGCTCTCCCAAACCCATTGTAAGTAATGTCAAAGTAGTATCATTATGTACAATAAATCATTATGATGTTTACGTCTCCAAATGGTATTGAAAACGACTTTTTTCATTTCTATTTTTAATCGAGTACTCAGCGTGAAGAATTAACGCGCTAAGAAATATTTTAGCCTGGGAACATTTCAGAAAACCAAATAAAATGTTAACTTACCTTGAACATATTTCCAACAATCTGAGCTAATATACTCAAAATCATATGGTTTTACTCAGCGAAACTGTAATCAAAATAACATGTACGGGAACGCACTGTGTTCAATACTTTATTGGAAAGTAGTAGCAGTAAATTACTCATAGTTTTCTTTTACTTGTATTTGTAAATGGGAAATGTAGCTAAGTGCTATTAAAGTATAGAAGGTAGGAGTTGGGTGGTAGGCTATTGTCAGTAGGTGGGCCGCTTAACTGGGTTTACCAACAACTTGGCCCACGTGGAGGGGTTAATAGGAGTAGTCAGTAATATTTAGAGTTATTGATACTAGGAGGAGCTGAATAGAGGAAGGAGGGTTTGCTGTTCGGTAGTCACAGCTATATGAACTGGGACATTAATGTGTAAAGCTACAAATTTTCTGGCCCCATCGGGTATCGGAGTGACTTGGTGATGACCGACAACACTACCACCTGCGCCACCGCTGGGCCCGTAGTTTATTGAACTCAAAGTGGTCACTACTAAAATTCGTAGAAGTTGGCAATTCGTATTAGGAAGCCATTTTGCATTATTTTAAGTGAAGTTATGTGACTTTTAGTATGTATTACTTGAAGGTGCTTGAAAACGTAAAAACCGATTCATAGCTTAATTCTTTATTGCATTTAAGCGGCTATTATGTAAAAATTAAGTTAAAGTTTTCCCAGAAAAATTGAAGAGTGCAAATTAACTTGCATGGCGGCGCGATCTTGTATGTTTCGTTAAAACTCGTTCCAGACGTTGTCTCTTAATTGATTTTGGTGAGCTTTCATTTCAGTAATAGGATTTTCGTTTTGATACAGTTTTCCCTTTCTTGTAATCAGTTTCTATTACTTGAGCATCGCTAACAGATTTTTGTTTGGCATATTCTATTCTTTTTTTCCTCCGTAGTATTGAGAATTCAAATATTACTACTAATTAACAATATTCTCTTCAACTGAAATATTTCCACCATAATTTAGACTATTTACAAAGACGTTTTAAATATTATCTCTAACTTACTATTAAAACGAATGTATGTATGTAAATAGGTATATTTCCGTAAGTTACGTGATTCTTGATTGACAATCGTGAGTTAATGAAGCCTTTCAACCTTTTAATTACAAGAAAAGAGATTAAGAGAACATATTGAGAACATAAATTGTGTTTAAATTTAGCGCCGGGGAATTTTGAACTCAGTGTTGAGAGAAGTGATGACACCGGTCGCGAAAGATAGGAGAGCAAGGAATTTCGATTCACAGCGATGTGGACGAAGATGGCATTAAAATGCTTCTATACCATCCTTTTATACACGACATTTTTTCTTATAGAACTAGTCAGTCTTAATCTCTAGTCCAATGCATTTTAGTTTTCATGAGATTGGATACCACTGGTACTATAATGACTTCATACGACAATTTATACACGTGGTTTCAGTAAAGGATCTTCTTTCCAAACAATCTAACTTTGTTTTAGAGATACAAGATTGATATATTATCTAGACTCATTAACATTAAGTTTAAAAATTTCTTTTCCCATCTTATAACATGCTGTACGGGAAGATAATATATTATAATAATGAAGCAGACTCTACCTACACCTAATTTAACTACATTCTACAATCACTGAACAAATGTCAACCTGGTTAGGGATTTGCTCCGATTCTCCTTCGGGTAGAGGAGGATTCGTATCTTGGCCCAATACGCACGGGTCTAGGGCGGGAGTGTCATTAATATTATTATTTATCTTGAAATTTCGGTGATTTTATTAGTCACTATTTCTTATGGGAAACAATTGAAAACTGTACGTATTTGCTTAATAACGCCTTTTAGAACTCCGCTACTTTCTTTGGGCCCTTAATCGAAATTGACGGGATGGTTTGTTCTTGCATCCAGAACGAGTTAAGTTTAGTGGTCATACGCAGTTTATAACTAAGTTTTGACAGTAAATATATTATTATTATTTTTAAGATCAATTCATCAGTTGAAGTAAGGGATTTTGCCTCCCAACTCCAAGAAAGTCCCTGAACCCACAAACACCCTATTTTATTCTGAAAAAATTGTATCAGATCTTAGCTTCCAGCTCAATTCATAGACCTCTATTCAATAAACAACCTTCTAATTTCCACAATTATAAAATAAAAACAACCAACCACACCTCTAATGTTCTCTAATGGATTAAAAGGGTACAAACCCGGGCATAAAAGTCATTATTGATTAAGCCACGTAAACCACTAGTCACCCAATGAATTAACATAATATGCCAATCAAATGAATGCACATCGAAAATATGTGTTTATTTCTTACACGTACACTTTTGTCAAAATTTTGATCTAAAGAAACGCTGTCCATCTCAATATCAAAATTAACAAGCCTAGGGCTTCTTATATTTATTATTTGTCCCCTATCAGGTTTTTCGAAATAAGAAATTTAAAGTAAAACCCTCCCTAATCCAAATAAGTAAATACAAGAGAATTAGGTTATATCTCGCAATGCCTTATCTTCTCATCAACGGTCAGTCCAACGAGGGCTTACGAATAAAAAATATCTTCAGTTTTACCTGGACCGACGAAGACTTCCATCCAATCGAAAATTTCCATCCAATCCTTCGGTGTTAACGCTCACAAATAATTTCGAACATGTCCTTTTTAGCAAGTATATAAAAAGATAAAATTACAGTTCACATTCTTTTCTCTTTACATTTGATTCTTAATTTGTTTTTGACTGAAGAAATAAAAATGAATTAAAATTTACTATTTTACCTCGATCAACATTTAACTAAATAAGAAAATAATAAATAACAACCATTTGAGTCCATAGCAACTGTATTTAGCAATTGTCTCGTGTAAAGTTGTATTACTACATGAAATTCTTAAAAACAAACATTACGAAAATGAAATAGGTAACATTTTCATAAAACCAAATGCGTAGTCGAAATGCCTCGAGACCGATCTTCCCAAAAAACTAATTTCTCGGAAGACGACGACGAATCAAAATTCACCAGCCAGCCAGGAACACTGCGCAGTCATCGATCTTCTGGACGCGACTCTGATTCGATTGAAACTGACGACTTCCGACCTCCGGAACGCGTCGAGAGACCAACTCTGCAGCGCGTCGAGAAGCGACCCTCCCACACCAGTGAGAGCAGAAAATTATCTGACGCGTCTCGAAGAGCCAGCAGCGATTCGCGGCGCAGCTCTCGAGTATCCGAGTCCGGAGCGGCCTCCGTCATCTTCCACGTGGAACGGAGACGCTCCAGATTGTACGAGCGCCATCGCCGATTCGTTCGAAGTGAGTTTTCTGCTGGTTTCCCTGGGTCGCGTATCTCAATTCATTTATGTGGTGGTTCATTGCATTCAATTCCCTAGAGTATATTGAGCTACTGTTCGTACGTGGAATAGCGGAAACGAATGCGACTGAAATCCTGGCGTTGCTTAGTATGGTGAAGTTGAAGAATATTCCAATCATGTGTGTTTTGTTTCATAACAGGTCTGTGCCCGCTCCGATACATCATTGTTGTCATGGCTAGCGCATGCTTGGCAATTGTGTGTGGTCTTAGAACAAGCATTGATGTCGCATTTATTGCAATGATCAATCACACTGCTGTTGAAGAGAGTGTAAGTCCAAGGGATGGTGTTTGCCAGAAAGAATTGGTTGCGATAAAGGTATCTTCTTGCTAATTATTTTCAGTAAAATGTGTTTAAATGAATAGTCGTATTGCTATGGTTATCCTGCCGCGCAGTTCTTTTTCTCCTCCATCCGCTTTGGAATGAAACATGAGATGTGTCACGTGGAAGTTCCTGGCCCCCGACGTGGCAACGTTGGATTTCCCTCGCCCATAGTCCAGGTGCCGTACACAAAATAGCGCCAAAATTCCACACTAAAACCCCAGTGAGTGATTTTTGGCACATTATTAGTTTTCAAGTGTATTTAAGAAGAAAAAACGTTCTGCACGCTACGGCTTATGGAGAAGATGGAAAACGGACGGAATATTTGGAAAATCGAAATTTTACAGAACTTCACAAATATCGTGCCACAGAGAGAAAAATACGATATAACATTCAGAAAAAAAATTGTAGAGCGTAAAATTCTCTACAAAAATGGTCACATGTTTTTCGAAAAATGCCCCTTTTTTTTAGATATTTAGCTCTAAAATGTTGTTAGTGATTATAGTCTACAGGCAAAGAAAAATTCTCACGTCCATCCGAGGTAGTTAGCTAGAATTGCGCGGATTTATTATTTTCAGACGAATTTAATTAAAATTTGCACGATCATATGCTTGATTCACTTCGGATTGCCAGTTACAGACAATTTTTAGTTACGAATTTGATTGTTGATACTAGGATGAAATAGAAAGAGTTATATCCAACGCCATTCCGAACATGTTGATCCCTTTAACAATATTCTACAAGTTCCAAACTAAGAAACATCACAAAATGACATCAACTTGTAATTTAATTGAAAAAGAATTTGCTTATTGGTCCAAATTTTAAGCACTTAATAGATTTTTCGGTTTTTTAACACACATCCACATTCCGTTCAAAATTATTCAGGGTACATTCATAACAAACTTCTATAAACATAAAATGGAAATGGAATTGCAAAAGTTATTAATGTACATCTCGAAAGGGAGAAAGAGATCAATAATACGAGGCAACATGCGTATTTTGGTGAAAAAAATATTACGATATATTGGGTATAAAATGTTTAATGAAATTATTATTATCTTTATTATTAGTAAACTTTATTGTCAAAAAAGCAGTTGCAAACTGGTTATGACCACATCAAGGGCAATAAATTAAGTTACTCTCCGGAAACAAGCAAGGGATCATCCCATCAAATCGAATAAAGGACCCATGGGCAGTGGCGGATTTAATATTTACAAAAGAAATTATTTAATAAATACGTACTGTTATCCATTTATTATTCCAAATAAATTGTAAATATTTGTACAGTAAAAATCGAGATTCATAAAACAAAGTATTAATGACATTCCCGCCCAAGGAAAATCCGCCACTACCCGTAGGAAAATCGGAGTAAAACCCGGGCCAGGATGGGGCTCTTGTCTTTATCAGTAAGATCACTATTAAAAGGCCAAATGTTTTCATCAGAATTGGCATTATTTATATGTCGTCATCATCGCTATTACCAATTTGGTGTTCCATCCTTTCGTCGCCTTTTCAGAACTTTCTTCTTCACTATTATCAGCAACTTCAATTCCAGCAGCTCCTTCTGAGGATTCTGAGAATTTAAGTATTGTGTCTGGAAATAGCTCCGGTAAATGTGGAAAGTTGCTGCGTTTAATGTTGGAGCAAATTCCCTAATTTGATAGATAAATTTTTGCTGGTACCTTTGGCGAAATTAATGTATTTCAATTCATTAAGATTAGTAACATTTTTTTTAGCATTATTTATAGACAGAAGACACGCAATTCCAGCAGACTGAACATTTTCCGGCGTAGAATAACGATTGGTCATAGTTCTAAGTGCTTTTTGAAGAGGGTCATTCTCGTTTTCCTTTATTTATCTTCAATGTATGTGAAGACAAATTTCTTGACTCGGCCAAACAGACAGGATGTGGAGTCCCAACCTGTTGCGGAATGTATAACTGAAATGTGCTCTTTTACATGAGGGTGATCTTTCAAACTATTAGATGAGAAAATCTGATTTAGGGCCTTATTCTTCCCAACTTTCAAATAATAACATATTTTTGATGTTGATGTCAAAGCTGACATTAAAACTAGGACGCCAGTATTATCGGATACTACAACAGGAATCATTTCGCTGGGTTCTAGAGATCATTTTACTATACAAAGATCGGTATCGTCATCTGCTTGCCGTACATCTACGCCTACTTTTTCTAACTCAATCTTCAGGAGTTCAATCAACTGAGTTTTATTCTTCATGTTGGACAACAATGTCTCTTGACCTACTGTTGCGTTCATACTTTTTCAAAACCAATAACCGCACATAAAATATTATTTGTACGGCGCAACCGCTCAACTGCATTAACACCATCATTGTCATAATTGTACCCATTGATCACGTCACACACATTCTGCGAACCATTATGAGTAAAGATGAAAAAAATATATATAACGCCAGCAACAGAGTCTGTTTACACCACGCCACGCAGAGCAGACGTCAGCTGTTCAGATTGACTGTCGCGCACCCTGCCCAGCGGACACACGGGACCCGTTACAAAAAAGTGTCGACAATTCAAAGAAAACATATTCTGAAAGTACAGGTTCTTGACATATCTATAGGTATCTCATTCAAAAAAATCCATATATTTATTCCAACTGTAAACACAAGTTCATGAAAAAAACGCTCGAGTCTAAAATAACGGAGAACGAAAAACACGGCTCATTCCGGTCCAAGATAGAGTGACCAAAATTCATATACATTGCTTGGTCTGCTTTCACCTACTTAATCTTTAGCTAATTTTAGTGCATTGACTACATAAACAGAAAATATTGAAAAACTCATAATATTCCATTTTTTGTTATCATTATTAATGATGTGTATACTTAAATATCAAGTTGCAAACACTTGTGCCGACTTAGTGAAAACGCACCACAAATTGAAAGCGTTTTCCCAAAAAATTACGTTTACCTTTTTGAAATTTCATTGACAAACAAAGGATTTAGGGCGATTTTATCCGAGCGCCGATTGGAGNCGCACCACAAATTGAAAGCGTTTTCCCAAAAAATTACGTTTACCTTTTTGAAATTTCATTGACAAACAAAGGATTTAGGGCGATTTTAGCCGAGCGCCGATTGGAATTCTGTGATTCTCAACGAGCTCGTTTTAAAATGATGGGTCAGAAAAGATTGCTTATTATCTCTGAATTAAAGCGTTTTTCGAAAAAATGTATCGAGACCTTTTGTGTTCTACAACTTCCTTTTCATCGATATTTCATCACATCTCAATTTTCACCCTATATGAGTGAAAAATCGATGTTCCGATGTTTTCCGAGTATTTTCCACATTTTCCATTGACGCTCGAGTGCAGAACAAATTCTTTTTCTTCTGAATGTACTACCAAGAAACTGCTTGTATGTCAAAAATAATTCACTGAGGAATTTTAACCCGGTCAAAATCCCTGGCGCTTGGGCTATTTAAGTCTTCGTTTGCAGCGAGGTCTTTCTAACAGTATTTTTCAGAATTCGCAACTGCGCTGTCTATACTGTGGACTCGATTCCGATGTGAAAAGGAACTTGGGCAAAATAAAATTTGAAATATGGAAAACCAACGACTTCATGATTATTAAATTTNATTTTTCAGAATTCGCAACTGCGCTGTCTATACTGTGGACTCGATTCCGATGTGAAAAGGAACTTGGGCAAAATAAAATTTGAAATATAGAAAACCAACGACTTCATGATTATTAAATTAAAGAGCATTTAATAATATGCATTGTGCTTGCGTGTCAAATTAATAATTTTGAATTCAACTAAAATAAACAATTTACTTTCTTCGCAAAATGTCAATTAATAAATTTAGAAAACAAAAGTTCAATTTCGCATGAAATTTTGGTACCTATTGGTATCATCATCAGATGTACAATTACAAACACATCGCAAAGCGAGTAAGCGCTGCCTATATCATATGCATAATGCACAATGTGAAATTGACTTTTGTTGTCAAAATTTGTGGTTAAATTGACATTTTGTGAAGGAATGTTCTATTTCGTTCTAATTTAAATTTATTAAAGAACATGGTTCATTGATTGAATCAACCATGAATGGTGCACCGTATATTCGTTCCTACTTGTTTGTTTACACATGTAAGGTGGAATTTCACCGAATGTCGCCTGAATCGAGTTCAACTGAACATAGTTCTAAGTTGATTAGAGTTCTTGATTTCGATCAGACTGTATCAGTTTCCACCGGGTAAGATCAAGCGAATGGTGATCCGTGATCACTAGAACTAAGTTCAACGGCGCGCAATAGTTGGCAACGTTGCTTATGCACGAATTTATGCGACTATAGAGCAAAGACTGTCAACAATATACTATATTCTCATGAAGTAACAAAATAGAGCACAAAATGGCGACAATCAGACCCAAGAATAGATTTCATGTGATGGTCAAATGTGTCCAAGTGCTTACGTGATAATAGTCTCCTCTAAACGCAGTTTGTTAGTAGACTTGTCAGAGTTTCCAAACACTGAAAAGGACAGTTCTATTAACGAGTAATACCAATTCTTAATAAAAGGGTAGTTCATGCTGTGCATCGTATGTTGAACGAACTATGAGGACAGTTCTCATACGTTTATTTTGGTGTGTCATTTGAAAAAACTTGTAACCTACCAACAGCAGTGTAGTTACTGAGAAACATTTCGGAGAAAAATTTATTTTAAAGAAGGTACCACTAGGTTTCAAAATTAATCTAATTCGTGCGCCTCAAAACATAAGCTATTTCACAAATAATCTGTCACACTCGTTACATTCCATTTTTTTTTAGTATATAAAGAAAGTTTTCAGTTTTTGCTAGGACGTAAAAGTATACTTAAACAATCCAACAAAATAACATCAGTTATCGGTGAAAATATCAAGAAATCGTTCGTTTCTGCTCCTGAAATCGGCCAGTCTGAACGACGATCAACGCTGAACTTGTTGTTGACCCGAGATTAAACTCATCTTGGTTCCATGCTGTTGGTGAAAACCAGCCTAAGTTCCTTAGTCCGTGTCGACAAACTCTGTTCCTAACTACATACTGCCTATCACGAGCCGGAATCAACGCCAAGATGAGGATTAGGAGAACCTATACGAAATAATTAACTTCTCCCTGCTCAAAAGATGTCGAATGGGTTCATCTTTCTTTATACATTACGGTGTTCTCATAACTGATACCGAACTTTGTATTCCACTCGTTAGTTCTGTTAACTCATATTTAATTACTTATTTAAGTCGGTAGAAACGATCAAAAGTAGGAAAATATAGTTTTATTCTATTACAGTAAAGTACCGCAAACTCGGCACCCGATAACCCGGCAGTCCGGATTTCTCGGCGACCCCGTGAAAATAATGAATTCCTTTAAACGGAAAGAATTTTCGCGTAATTTCCTCAGGTGTTGTTTACGACCGCGCTGGGATTCCCTGAGTTCACTCGCTGGGATTCCCTGAGTTCAAACATGTAGATGTGAATGAGCTTCCTGTGTGGTACAGGAATCAATTTTCAAAGATTGGTTTTATAATCAGTTTGTCCCCTCTGTGGAAAGTTTTCTAAAATCAAAATACCTTCCAAGAAAAGCAGTTTTGATTTTGAACAATGCTTCCTCACATCCTGATACTGAAGAGCTGATTGGTGGCAACATCAAAACCATGTTCTTGCCCCCCAATGTGACCGCCCTTTGTTAGCCAATGGACCAAGGTGTCCTAGCGGCAATGAAGAGGAGGTATCGTCGCAAACTGCTATCATCGATCGACGAGGGACAAGAACTGATAAGTAGGCTGAAAAAGGTTGACCTGCTAGACGTCATCGGATGGGTTTCTGCGTCGTGGGACGAATTGGAGCAGATAACAGTGGTGCGCTCTTGGAAGAAACTACTTGACCATTCTGGCAATTCGTTTACCGATATCCCGGTAGAGGACAATTCTGCCCTAGTCAATTTACTGAAGAAAGTTCCTGGCTGTGAAGACTTCAGTGATGCTGATGTAGGAGATTGGATGGGGCAGGATGACAATGAACACCTTCTTTCAGATGATGAAATTGTCACGATGATAAAAGAGAAACATGAAGAGAATGACTCTGAAAGCGAAGACCCTCATAACCATGAGGAAGAAACGAAAATGAGCCACAGTGAAGGTTTAAAAGCAGTTGAAGGCGCCCTTCGATATTTTGAGCAGCAAGGAGCTTCACCGATGGATGTACTCTTCCTCCGCCGACTTCGAGATGAAGCTGCAAGGAACCGAGTTCAGAGTGAGAGGCAAATGAGTATTATGAACTTTTTTGGAAAAAAGTAAATCATGTATTTTCTCTATCAAATTAAATTTATGTATTTCAATGGTATGTGCATTGTAAATGTAGTATATATGAGAAATAAAAGAAAAAATGTACTTATTGTGTCTTAGTTTTTATTTTTGGCCCTTATTCCCGATAACCCGGCATTTCACCAACTCGGCACCCTTCCGGTTTGTTACGCCGAGTTTGCGGCACTTTACTGCTTAATGTACTCCCCAAACCGAGGGAAAATGGTGTTCATATTCTTCTCAATTTTTTCTACGTTAAATTTACGAAAATGTAATTGACAACGAATTTATTCTTTTAAAAATGTATCGGTAATCCTCGGATAACTTCACATCGGAAGCTATTTTCGAAAATAATGATGAGAATATTTATTATTTGTAATATTTTTAAAATCGCTTGGTATTTAAATTATTATTTAAACATCTAAAAAAATATTTAGTTTCTACCCTCTTGTACGTAATCTAATTCAATAGCTAAGAAAATGGGATAAATAAAGTGGGATAAATAAAACATTGCAGAAGTTTATTCTCTCAATTAATTTAATCACGCTTTGTTTATATTTTGTCAGAAATATGCTCACCTGTTTTAATTTGGTTTTAACCTGTGCATGTTCAACCAAATTTTGCAACTGATTCAAATTGTTTCGCTTAACCAGAAGTGTATCGCAACGTTCATTGGCATCAAAATGAGTATGATAATACATGATGAAAAGATAACTAAAAGGTCATTCCTCGTCATATCGTCCAGCGATGTAACCCACTATCACAGATTTTAATGGAATTTTAAGCTATTGTTCTATCTTTAGATATTAGATATCAAAAATTTGATAGGATTTTTTCACCAGACAATTTATAAAATTATACATTTCTGAAAAGAGAACAGTACTATAAATTGGTGACAAAATGTAGTGGTCTTTTGAGTGTATAGAATGTAATAAAACATTAAACAAGGGAAATACAATTATCATTTTGACGGCACCCAACCATAATTACTTACGAAAGAATGCATAATAACAATTTATATAATATTATGTAAATAATATAAAAATTGAGATATCGTTTTTGTAAAACCGGGTTTTAATTTTTTTACATTTCCTCTTTAAAGCTAAATTCATTCCTGAAGATCAACAAAATTATGAAAGCTAATTATACCATTACAGTATGAAATTCGGTGAAATTTCACAGAAATCAAATGAAACATTAATATTTTGGAGCGAAAAGCTCAGAGTTTTGGTTTAAGTTTTCGCAAGCCGAGTAAAACCTGACGTGTTTCGAGTAACTTTAAGTAAATTCATACCTTGGAAACTAATGAACGAAATCCTATCAAACTTTGGAAACCATCTAATATCAATAGAGAAACCCACCACACAAAATTTCATTAAAATCTGTGACACTGGCTTACATGACTGAATGATTAGATATGGGATGACCCTATATTTGTCAAAAAAGCTTTAAAAAACTTTATAGGGCCATGTGGAGTACCATAAACTCATTTACTATCCGGAAGAAAGCAAGCAAGCAAATATGACTTATAATTTTGAACTTTCAACAGTCCAAATAAATGATATGTATTTTTGATTTTATGATTCTCCTCTTAGAATACTTGAATGTTATTTAATGCAAACAACGCTGGAGGAAATTCTCTTGGCATTTATAGGGAAAGAGCATAAGTACTGAATCATGGTGCTCCGTTCTAATGATGCCTAGGACGGTCCATTCGCTTGGGACGCAACTACTGAGAGAGTTCTGCGGACTTCGTATAATCTGGGGATGCTGGTATCTCAAATCCCCGGCGCTTTCATGACCTTGAAGAGCAGTACCAAGTGGACGGTGTACATTGCTACCCTGTTGGACTTGGTTTCCGCCGCAGTCTTCCCCGTTGTCGTCATGAACACGGACTGGAGTCTGCTGTCCTTCCTCTTGCTCTTCCAAGGATTCTGTGGGGTCAGTCATTACGCGAAGCATGCACTAAAATGCAGGTCACGAGGCCTCAGTCAACACGTAGACCCCATTCACACAGGGATACTCGGCGCCCAAAAGACTCATCACGTGTTACTGAGCGTCATTCACAATGCCATACCTGGGTAGAAAAGTGTTGATTCATTAATCGTCAATTTTGTTTAAATTTCTAACTTTTAAGTTAATTTATTGAACGATTAACAGCATTATAAACTTCTATTATATGTATTTTCCGTTAACTGAAGTCCGTTAATTTTTTAAGCATTGTTCGCACGGTGTGTGTCACGATAAGCCGGTTTCTAAATTTGTTTTATGTCCATCGTTGGAACGGACGATCTGTTATTCGCCTAGAGCACCCGCGGTACCCATCATTTGCAGTGGATGTCGGTATGTGCTCTATATGCTTTTACCTTGATGAATGACTACATTCAGTTCGATTCAATACCTCAGTGCGGTCCGACATTCCCAATGAAATGAGAAATAAACAGTCTTCAAGGGCACATAGAAGAACATCGGGTGATTCAGTATTATAGGAACAAGGCTTACTCAGGTAAGGTAACACGTACCGTAGCCAAGTAATTAAATTTACACTAGGATAAGGAACACCACTCCACGAATGCTATACAAAAAGTAAAACTATTGAGTCATTAGCCGCTTCTTCCCTCTCGCCACTTCTGTCCCCATCCTCCTTGAATTCAAAGTCTACAGAGTGTACTAAGCCGAAAAGGAAAAACAGAATAACTGTAAGATGACGATTACGAAGTTTTTGCGTTCAGTTGTTTTGTTGTTTCTACAATGCAACTTAACTCCATATTACGAACAATGAACATTGGTATCGTTCAAAAACTGCCACGGGAAAATATATTTTTCGGGGTAACGTTCATCCCCCTTAGATGAAAATTCTAATGTATTAATTTTCATGAAAGGGAATGTGTCCCTCATGTATTTGCACAGCGAACATACTACCTTGCCACACCAAATACAATAAACATAAAATACGACAGATATGAACACAAATGTTTATAATGAAATATTTGTTTTTGATTAACTACAAAATAAACTATTTGACTGATTTAACATTTAAAATATTCAATTAACATTTAACGGTTAACTTAAATTTCCGTTAAATTTTCAACAACAAACTAACGCTTCGACGAATACCGAAATTCACTTTTTTGAGTCACGGTTAACGAAGTTACATTTCAGATTAACTTAGCACACGGCAATACTCAGTAGGGGCGACTAATGAGGAGCCATATCAGGAAGCGCTGACTAGGAAATTGCACGCTAGTCTCTCGGTCGTGACAGAGAACAACCTGAAACCTACCATAGTTACATTATCGCTCGTCGCAGAGCTCATTGTGTGAATTCTCTTATGCCCGTCACATATTGAACTTTTTTTAAATAAGCAAATATTTTACATTTATTTAAAAAAAATGAAGATTACAAGATGACCAACTGCTGAAACAAGCTAAAAAGAGGAAAATTATTTCGCGTCTGTAAGAGTCGCCCTGTAATACTCCTCCTGGCCGCCAGGTAGGTCCGCTGTACTGTATCCCTGTGTGTGTAAGGTCTAATAGTTTACACGTGGCTGGTATACTCAAAATAATCATGCTCGTGTCTACGATTATATGATCTCAAAGAACAATCTTTGAATCTGGCTTCACGATCCAAATACTAAATTTCAGAATGTCACTACTGTGAAGAAGCCATGGTAGATTGTTTTAGTGACTTATTATTAGTGCTTCAGTGACATTATCCCTATTTCTGGGTGATGTAAAAATACTGAAAATTATAGTGTATTAAGTTCAGAGATAAATCTATTTTCTCTTGAACTCAAATGAAACCTTACAAAGTTCAGATTAAAACAGACTGATTTACTATTATCTTTTTTACATAATCAATAATTTTTGTGTATTCGATCTTTCGAAATTTCAAATGGCAAAAAGCATTTCAGTCCGTAAACAGTGTCATCCTACCCCCTTCAAGTCATATCATTTTAATAATGAAGTAAATTATACGAAAGAAATTTAATTATCCGGACTTACAAGGATAGGAATGATCCGGCTAATCAAATGTCAGGGTGATTTAATGGACCACATATTATCAGTGAAGGCAATTAACAATAAAGCTATGTACTCCAGAGATAATATTTTCAATTCCCTGAGTATTATTATCAATTAACAAATATATCTAAATATCACCACGCTATTAAGGACGTAATATTTTGTTTTGTGTTAATTATTGTAATACTCAATATTGTAACCTCTACATTTACTAAATTATTATTATTTCGTTGTAGTGTTGCACTTTCTTAAAATTTGGGATGTGCCAAAAAGAGCGATCTCTTGTACTTCTCATTCTCTTGGCAAGCCTCGGATGGAATCTAAATGCTTCTTTAAATTTACAGAAAGCGCTCCAAGGAAACCCTTCTATGACAGGGATAATTCTTGTTTTAACCCTCCCCATCGTTATAATTTCAAGAGCCAAATTATTATTATTATTATTATTATTATTATTATTCAAATTTTGCACAACCTCTCTTTCGAGGGGAACTTTCACTTATCTCACGCTCTACTGCAAAATAAGGTGAAGCTTTGTGGCGGTCTTTTGCACGCTGTCAGGCCAGAAAAGAATCAATCCTATTGACATCCCTCTCCAAGTACCCTATAGACAATTCTGCATGTTACCAACAGTGCCGCATTCTGTAGTTGAAGGTACAACCTTGATCTCAATTGGAGCTTTTAAAGGTTTCTGTATAAATTCTTCAGGATTTCTCCATTTGCACCGATAATAATTACCTTCTCCATTTTCCACATTGCTTTTATCTCGTCAGCTAAAGAAAAGGTAGAGCATCTTATTGGTGAGCGTTATTTGGATGTTTGCTGGGAGTTGTACACTACGGATAACATAATAGGGCCCATTTATTTTTCTAAGTCCCACGCTCTGACCAGTTTTGGATCTGTTAGGTTTGCAACGCCTCCCTCCTCTTGCTTTCCCATCGACAGGGGAAGTTTCGTTCGACCAATCGTAGGTCTATTTGAAACGGCGCTCATATTTGGAAGACATCGTGCGGCGGGTAAATCGTAACGAGATAAAATGTTTCATTACACCGCTATTAAAGAAATATTTTGTATTTTTTTATTATACACATTTTGGACTTCTATAACAAAAATAATCTGTATATTCTTGACTTCAATAAACTTTACCATTCTCTATATTTAAACGACATCTCGAGATTCGTTGTCTCGAGAGGTCTTCATAGGCAATGTAAAAGATATTAGACTTTCTATAAAAAACGTTTGCGTAATACTGTGATAAAATATAGTTTTTAACAGAATTTGAATATAATTGCAAGATATCGTATATCATTCATTGTCAAACCGACTAAAACACGCAGACTTGAGAGGCTATTTATTTGTTAAAATTTTTCAACAGACATTTTACCTCCTCCAGCAAATGTGTAATTGGCTGAGAACACTAAAGCAGCTATTATAGTTCTGTCACCACAAGGTGATTCGAATCCTAGTGTGAACTGATTTTCGAAAATGGTTTATACCACAATTCAGCTCGTAATATCAGTTTGGGAGTTGCAATGAACGAAACCTTAACTCATGCTCTCACATTGCTTAGGAAAATCTTAAAACATACGCTGAGCAATTGTCAATTCGGCAGTATTGCATTACAACATACATGGCAACGTGGCAGGGCAAAGTTCATCTTAGCAAAGTTGCCGACAAGACGACAAAGTTTCTATAAAATAATTTCTATTCATGTTCTCCTTAAGTTTCTTCATGTGTAAATGAAAGTGTTCAATGATATATTTTACGAGGAATTTAGAAAAGTTCTTCAAAATTTCAATAACCATGTGCAAAAAAATTTTTATATTGAATTTAAAAGAAAATAATTTATATTTAAAGAACACAATGATACTAAAAGAAATTAACGAGTTCGTAATTATACACCAAGTATTAAAACTTTTTTTTAATAAAAATATTGAGAAGGAAACGGATCTAATATATATCCAAACCATATTTTCAACAAATATTTATTCATATAGCATCTAGATTTACAACATTATACATTTGGAGAACAATATTTACTAAAGAAAAAGGTATATGCTCTATTAATTATGCAATTTTATTATAAACAATCAATTACTTTATTTTTTGTTAAACAGTCTATTGCAATTTAATCGTGCGTGGTCAATGTTGTGATACTACTTTAGAATCATCTTCAGGATCCCTGTTTTCTTATTTTGTATTTTTTCTAATTACACTACATTATTGTAGATAAATTTATTTTTTCTACAAACATTAAAAAGGAAAAAAGAAAAACCTAGATGATGTGAAGGTTTAGCCTTTGAGTCATAATGCATATTACACTAACGTAAAACAAAAATGTATTCCTCTCCGCAAGTTTCTTTAGAAATCNCCTGCTCTATCATTTGACAATCAAATATAAAAGTTTCTTCTATTTGTTAAACGAAATTACGTGTCATTCGCGCCTTCGTCGTATGTCCGAGAGGAAAATTTCAGCGATCTAAATTTCTAATTTTACAGCCAGTAAAAAGAAGAACGCCATTAAAATATTATGCATAAGTAACATAAATATTACAATGAAAAAACATTTCATATAATATACCATATTTGTTGAACACTTTCTGAAAATATGAAATTCTCTGTTGAATTGACGGCAAAATGTTACGTTAATTGGAGAAGATTTCTAGATTTAAAATAACAAGTCCTTAGAATATGACACTGAATCAGGAATACGGGGAACTACAAGTTACAATAACTTAACATATAAAACTAAATACGACCTTGTTAACTGCCTCGCTCGATTTAAATTTACTGTAAATATTATACTGAATGTCTGACTAATACGTTTATCTTCACAAATGTAACATCCATGTTGCTTCGTAAAAAGTTATATACCCGCAAAGAGTGTTTCTAAATGACAATGTTCGTTCCCGGCTCTGGAAATCAATAAATAATACTGAATATTGATACTAACATTATAAATGAGGAGTGAGTTATGTAAGTAGAATATATAAAGTATTTCAATTGTAAAAATATTCGTCAACGAGGTTTTCATATTATTGATCTCTGATTAATTTTTTAGGTTGCACGATTACTACCAAATTGTTATATCGTGGATAAATATGTCACTAGAAGATGTAATTTATTTGTTCCTTAAGTAGTTTTATATTATTTATAACTCGATAATTAAACTTTTGTGTTATTAGTTCATTTTTGAGACAAACGTTTTCTATAATTATTTAATTCCTTTTCACATATATAGAAAACTTAAAAGAATCGCAAATTATGTGAAATTACTTTCGACAATACACATCATTTGTAGGCAATGAGATTTGATTTCTTTACTTCACTGTATAAATATAAGAAATTATAGGAATATTTATAAGTAATTTGTGATTCGAATTATACCAATTCCATACGATATCTTGCAATTATATTCAAATTCTGTTAAAAACTATATTTTATCACAGTATTACGCAAACGTTTTTTATAGAAAGTCTAATATCTTTTACATTGCCTATGAAGACCTCTCGAGACAACGAATCTCGAGATGTCGTTTAAATATAGAGAATGGTAAAGTTTATTGAAGTCAAGAATATACAGATTATTTTTGTTATAGAAGTGCAAAATGTGTATAATAAAAAAATACAAAATATTTCTTTAATAGCGGTGTAATTAAACATTTTATCTCGTTACGATTTACCCGCCGCCCGATGNTTACCCGCCGCACGATATCTTCCAAATATGAGCGCCGTTTCAAATAGACCTACGATTGGTCGAACGAAACTTCCCCTGTCGATGGGAAAGCAAGAGGAGGGAGGCGTTGCAAACCTAACAGATCCAAAACTGGTCAGAGCGTGGGACTTAGAAAAATAAATGGGCCCTTTTATGTTATCAGTAGTGTACTGTAATTTTGCTAAAACTTTTATCTTTGGTATACAAGAATAGTCAACTTCAAAAACCTGGAAACTCAACAATATGCTCCTATAAAATATAAATAATAATTTAGCAACTAAGTATCAAATATGATAAATACATTTTTCATAAAAATAAGCTTGATAATTGTTTATAATTTTATTGACAAAGTACAGGTGTGCTCACACTACTCACACTTTATCAGAGGTGTTTATCCTATTGTAGTGATATTTTGGCCGAAAACTTCCATGAAGTATTCAAAGTTATAGTGATTATTTTAATGCTATTAAACAACACAAACATTAGCCACAGGTTGAGACACATGATTCAACAGTATCTGTCAAGAGATCCTTCTCATCACAACCAAAATGTGAATAATAAATTATAAATAGTTATAAAAAATGCCGTACTCATACTGTTACACTGGTACTTATGTAAATATTACGATATTTCCGCAGAAATCTTAGATGAATACTGTAATAATTTGTTAGTTTTGTGAGCTTCATCACATTTAATTTTCTAAAAATATCTTAAATTATTTGTCATAGAATCACAGATGAGATCCTTTTTTTGCATTATAAATTCTACTACAATTAACGTCCATTTTATAATCAAATTATATAAATAGTTTAAGACTTAGGAACTTTTATGTTCGAACTTTTATATTCTGTGATTCAAAGCTCACAACGTTTTGACTTTAGTTTGATGTCATCGTTAGGTGACGGTACAAATTATAACAAATATGAGAGTTTAGATTTATGTACAGACACAGAAAAGCTATATGATATATACAAAACAATATTATAGCAAGTTTGTGTAGTTTCTGCTTTTTTGTAAATACATTTTGAGTTAATATTTATATTTAATATCATGTCCACTTACAGGAAAACGCCGTTTTAAATATATTTGTTTTCATTATTTATTCATACAAATGGTACATGCTTATAAGATAATGTCTCTTGCACAATTCCCCCCAAAAATAACAATATTACACATCACAAATGAAATTTCTCTTTTTAGCTCCTGGTAACTAATTGCACCAGTTATTTATATTAACATTTGTTAGAGAGGATCAATTATTTACTGCCCATCTTCTTCGCTCGTCTTAATTAATTTAAAATGAAACAAACATAAGTTCTGGCTCGGAACGGTAAAGTTCAAGTTCGTCGCACAGGATCGTTACGCAGCCACATAACATATACATGCTGGGCGCAGCCAGTTCGTTATTACCTTGTGAGGATGCGCTGTCAATCAAAAAGTTGTGGTTGTAGGCCGGTGTCTCTCTCATAGTAGCAATTAATTCATGCAAACCCTACAGCTGTCGGCTCGTTCACAACAAGAGACCATTGACCCACTCATAGTACACGTCTAGGCTCCATCCCTTCGCTCCTTCCAAGAAACCAGCACGTCGCTGACGCCGTGATTGCTCCGCGTAGTTAAAGTTCATGTTTTACTGGCTGAATCTAATCATTTTGACCGAGCATTCCGTACTGACTTCCGCACTAATTATCGCTAGCGTTGAGTGATTAACTCCACTCGCAAAGTTGAAGCATCGCGACTAATTAGCAGACCAAGTTGAAGTTTATTAAGCTATACAGAATATTAAGCTATGTTTGTGAATATGACGATTAATGGTCGAAATACCACTTGTAAAAATGAATGAGAATGAATTTAGAAATAACTCGTAGAAGTGAATAGTGGTTCTCAAAAAAATGAAAGTGTTAGTCATTAACTTCACTCAAAAAGTTGATAGTGTTAATGATCCCGGAGTGTATCTGTTTGTTAATTTATCGACATGTCCCCACTCTCTCACCCAGAAACTTGCTCAAGTGCTTCACTTCCAAAAATCATGTGACTTTCTTAGTCCAATGGAGCTTAATAAATACTCCACGTGGAGCCGTTGTTATTGGTAATGTGCGTCGTGACGTGTGCATGTCCCGGGTCAATCAGACTCACTTTTGGGAAATTTCCAAACTTTTAAGGCTTCATCTTTTTCCAAACATCCCTTCAGTGATTTCAACTAAATACTACTTCTCAATTTATTAACGACGTGATACTTAATTTTGTCAACTTTTGAAACTTTGGGATTTCAAACCCATCTCTTAGACACTTCCTTTATCGCTGGTTCTACGGCGCTTGCCACGCAGTCGCCTGTCTGCTGATTTTCGTCACCCATTCACACTGACACTTCTGAGAGCTGCCACGCGTGTCCCGATCTATTGTTCTCTTAGCTCACGACCCTTCATTATTCGTATGCTTAAAAAACTCGGTCCTCCCTTCCTAGTACTTTTCCGTGTCTTCTCGCTGCAACTACGTACACGTATCCTCATCTGTCACCGATAACTGATGTTCCAAAAAATATTAAGAACCTTTTTGTCCCTTCTTGTTTAAATTCCATCGACGCTCTCGTTATTTTTTGTAACACTTCCCTCTTTCCACCTGTTTCTCGCAGACGTAAACGTGTAGGACGCTAACCCACTACACTTGGCAGATTTACAACCTCTCTAGAGAACAAGGAAGAACGCTCAGACGTTCAAGCGGAGTGACCTCGCGTCTTCCTTTCCAATACTGCCTTTCGCCAAGAGTCGCGGTAAATTTCTGCATGTTTACGAAACATTTATATTTTTCAAAATAATCAAATAAATTTAATTAAATGTGAGAAATTAAACATTTCTTACAACATGTGAATTTTTTCAGTCATAAATTTTGTCAGAGGCTTACCAGTTTAAGGTTTTTTGTATAACCACTTCGACTTCAAGGGAAACTTTACTGTCCCACATAGTTCTTCTTTTTCTTCTTTTCACCTTTCTTCATAAATCCATCGTCTTTTGTGTGTGACTTGTGTACCGACAGCGGTTGTCTAAGTGACAACTAATTCGCTGCCACGATCTCGCTGAGCGGTAGAGGGTGGGCTCAAGCCCTGCTCGGCCGAACTAAGTGACGTTTTCAGCTAGGGTTTCCCTCACCTACTCTAATGACCTAGACTAATGTCGGTTCGGTACCATAAGTGCCCCGGCAACCCTACATCTCTCCTTCCCAATTCCCTTACCCAAGTCCAAGGGTTAGGTGGAAGAGCAAGTGTCATGGCCTGAACCTCACCAAAAGGTATAAAATAAATATTAAAATATTCGAAATTCCTGTCCAATATTCTTTAATTTCCTCTGAATTACATATGACATTAGCAATGTTTCCGTCTCGGGTTGTCGTGTTCTTGACCCGGCTTCCTACAGATAAGTCTCATTTTTTTCAAGTCCATTTCAATGGCGATGCACGTAGCTTTCCTTTTATCATTTATGTCTCTGAGCATTTGCTGCAAGTTTTGGTTTAAGAAATGCACGACTCAACTGGAANGTCCATTTCAATGGCGATGCACGTAGCTTTCCTTTTATCATTTATGTCTCTGAGCATTTGCTGCAAGTTTTGGTTTAAGAAATGCACGACTCAACTGGAACAGGATTTTTCTGCAATGTTTATTTATTTATTTTGAACGGCAATTGCAACTTTTCTACTTTTTCATTGGGCGTGGCCATGTGGAATTGTGTCAAAATGCCGATTTCATTCCACAAGGCCTCAATATTTTTGCAGATCGTCTTTCCTATGGTGGTTGTTAGTGTGCTTTAGTCGGTCTTCTCATTTCCTGTATATTTTGCCTGTTTAAATTTAATTCTGTTGAAGCTCCAGCGTATACCGATGAATGCAGTTCATCAAGGTATGTTTCTTCTTTAATCTCTTCACCTATGATGTTGTTCACTACAACAGTTTTCATTGCAGACGCTTTAAACTCTTATTTAGGGAGGTGAGGTTTAAGTTGAGGTTCTACACTATTATACAACATTTTAAACCATTCGAATTCCTCATGAGCTTCAGATTGTGCAGACTCATCTTGTATCACATTCTCTTCTTCAGCTGGATCTTGCTGAACTGTACCTGGTTGTGTAATACCCAATTCTATTGCTCCCTCCAGTTTTATCTTATTGATCCTCTCAACTGATAATCGTTTGTCGACGAAGATAAATTTTCTTTGATCGAAAGTATTTTGCAACGTCTTGTGGTTCAATTCTGGGTATTTCTTCAATATCTGCTTTTGCATAGGTTCAGTACCATAGAGTCCTTATGTTGTCTCAGCTTTTGTAATTTTATAGTAGCGTCGAACTACGTACATATTCAATTCATTGATCCAAAGAGATCTTTTCCTAAATCTTCTGGTTGTCGTAACGGGCAGAAGATCTCCTACAACAACACCAGCGGCAGCTGGTGCGGTACCTGTAGTTGGAAGTTGGCTGCATAATTCATCGGCTGTAATATTTCGGGATGCACAGCTTCCAGTCTCCCGACAGGGGTTGCCTTTTCACTCCCCTGCCACTGAAAAATAAGAAAAATCCCCACTTCACTGGGGATCAAACCCCCGCCATCCATCCAGCAACTCAGCGCTCTACCCACTGAACCACGCTGACTCCATAACCAATATTTCACTGAGAAATTCGAGTGCTTACTAGAACAAACCCATTTTGAAATGAATTTATTTTATTTTAATTACTAAATTAATTACTCTCTTTAAAATTGAAGTTCATTTTACAAATAAATTACCTTTGAGAAGTAGGTAACTAACTAGAAATTAGTGTGCAATGGTTCCTGGCTACCGGCATTTGAGCAGTGAATAAATATTTTGAACACATAATTTAATGCAATAAAAACATTTTACAATATTAGAAAAAGCATGAGATATTGAGGATTAAACCAACTTAATATCTCCAGAAAAATATAATGAAAACATTTGAATACAATTTTCCATGATGACTCATTTTCAAGAAAAATGTGTACAATTGTCATAAATTATCGTGAGTCAAAAATACATACCATGGAGTGATAAGTATAACGAGAAAAAAACATTCTTCCCGTTTTCAATAATTCCAATGATAGATTACAATGATTTTGAATGGTGTAAGATTAATATATTTCTATTTGATCTTGTAATGATTATTTTGTATCACTTTCCACATTCACAGGGGATCATATTTCCATGTATGATAACAATTATTTCAAATTGGGCGCATCCCAATGAACGAAGTACATTTTGCGGCATCGTGTTTGCAGGTGAGAATGAAAAGAATTTATTTATTCATAATTAATATTATGCAGAAGAACAAGTAATAATAATTTTCTTCGTTAATATATATTAATAAATTAATAATGATGCTCATTTCAGTAAGATAATTTTATTACTATGGGAATTTTACACCTATGGTACGTGAAGACAAAACTAGTAGATATATTTAGCAAAGATCTAGTAGTGTGTATTCCATGTTTCAATTTAAGTAAATATTTCCGAAAATACCTATAATTCTTGACTTATACGTATTCGTACCTATATTTTCTTTCAGTTTTATAATTTTTTTAAGTTGGTATATTTGTGAAAAAATCCATAAAAATGGGATCGAACAATACCACTATGGGCATTCTGGTAAGCAGGGTTCGGATGTCATACACCTGACTCGTAAGTGAAACCCATCCCCACACAAACAGTTTAAATATTCGAACGCTCAACTATGTACGAGCCCCTGCGGTGGCTCAGGGGTAGCATGCTTACTCGCCACTGAAAAAGATTGTAACTTTTCACTCTAATGTCCCAAATTATACAATTGTGACAATTGCAAAGCGAACCTCCTACTCCTAGTATCACGAACTCTTTCCATCAATAACAACATCTACTAACAACTTGGGCCAAATGGTAAACGCGACTACCTACTAACAATAGCCCTTCCACCCACCTCCTACCTAACGTATTGTGACATGTATAAAAGTGTTAATAGTATGCTAAAATTCCTGTTTACAAATACTACAATAAAAATATATGTAGGACGAAGGATGAGCCAAAGGGAGATAGTGTGATGAAGTCAATACGGCTACTCACCCTACCAGCCATCTAAACGTCGCAAGAAAATAGTTTTGAAATCCTATGATGATAGATAGTTGCTACGAGTCGCACTCGTGCGTCTAACCACGAGACCCCTCGTGAGTCTCCTGTGCGAGTCTAACTCGAAATGCCCAAACCCATCTGTGCATTCTGCGAGCTCACGAGAGCAAACGCCGACGTTGTGGACGGCTTCACGCTCCCAGAGATCTGATTTCCGGGGTAGACATTCTAGTATTTTACTGCAGAATGAGTCGGCATGAGAGACATTCTGAACACTGAGGCTTCTGTAAAAATCCCATTGATGAAGAACTCCTCTTGACCGGTGTGGTCGGTACCGACACCCAAGAACGGTTACCCGTCTTGGCTTCCATTGTCGTTGAAACTCATTTTATTGTACTGTATATACATAGATAAAAACGAAAAATAGACTCGGAAGTAAGAGACGAATCAGACTGACAAACTCCTTTCAACGAAACCACAAACCCACTGCACACCTAATGTCGTGTCATCCGTTTTACTTTTCAGGACTTTTCAGCAAAGGTCCGTCAAGCAATCAATGTTTGAGCCACTATCTGCCACCTATTATATGGTGAGAGAGAAAAAAACTGTTCCACGCGGTAGGCCGGTAAATCCGAGGACCTGTTGATACGAGGTCGGATAAGAGGGTATTTCAAAATTATTTGGGAACCTATCAGAACTATGAACCTATAAAATTATTTTAAGGGCTCAAATGTCTACTCACCGTGTTACATACTCAAAAACTGGCAAGGCCTAGATCAAAATTCAGGATATTTATCTTCAGCAAATTGGACTTTTACTACTTGTAACATATTATACGATCAATCGGCTACGTCCTGTCGGAGCTTCTGAGTTCTTATTCAAAGCGTACATGTGGAATGCATCCCCAACACGACAATACAAGACAAATCCAAGGAGTTAACATAAATTCAATAGAATTTGATTTTAATGCTTTCAATAGTATTATGTAAGTTTTAAAATGGAGAATTTACGAAATTCTTATTTAAATAGAAGTGAATTAATAAAAATTTATTATGGTATATATATATATATATATATATATATATATATATATATATAT
>NNCF01131024.1:418120-436066 GCA_002313205.1 Laupala kohalensis | reverse complement strand
ACTATATATATATATATATATATATATATATATAGATTACCTTTTTCTTCAATGCTCTAAATTGTCCAAATATATAAATCAAAGTAATTTAATCACTAGAACATTGTATGACTAAATTTTCCAGAAAGTAATTACCATATTAGATTGGTAACATTTTTCTTATTTTTTATGTTATTGTAATGAGATTCAGAACTTTTATGCCACGAGAAAATATTTCGACTTTTCCGAAATGAACCGTGTCGTCTATATATATATAATAGTGCAAACGAATCTCGGAAGTCGATGGGTAGACGCTCAAAGAATTCCCAGGTTTAATTCTCGGCCCAATGCTTTCCTTACGAAGTTTACTCTAAAATCATGTGTTCTACACCTTACTGTTTATTAGTGTCATAAGCAAGAAAGAGTTGTATGACCAGAAGTGTTACTGTGCAGGTCAACCACTTGGCTACCTGTGTGGCTCTGTAGGCATCTACACGCAACATTTGGCAGGCTGGAAGTTCAACTTCCAATACATGCTACTGTTTACTCTGCCATGGTTGATTTTGTGGCCTCTGTGGTCGAACTCAACGCCAGTGACATCGGAATTGGCCAGCCACGCGGAGCGCTCGAGTATCCTCAATGCCCAGCGGGGAAGTCGCACTTATTCGGTAATGGTTGATCCTTTAAGTACTTGTTTAAAAACTTTGTCTTCATGCTATGATCTGGGAAGCTCAGTTTTGTATGACATAGTGGATGGAGTGAAGGAAAGCGCACAAATTTATCACATTTAAAGGGGTGAAATATTCAGATTCATTTCGAATTGAGAATATTTATCAGAACTGTCGTTGCAGAAGCTGAATTTCCCGTTCAAAATGATCAGAGCGTCCTCAGCCTTTTGGGTGCTTGCATGTGCTTATTTTGGTGCCAATTGTATGTATTACATATTGCTATTCGAGATGCAACATTACTTTCATGAAGTACTTCTAGTCCACTACGAACAGGTGAGAATTCAAAATACTTCTTTTCATTGGGGGATAGCTCATAGCTTGGCATATAGATATTGAACTGTAAATTGTAAGCTCCTTAACAGCTTGGCTCGTATTTTAATCTATACGAAGTATTGCCTCCTCCTGGGGGTTAAATTATCACAATTTCTATTAATGAAAACTAATGCACTCGTGCAACGATGTCTCTATCATACTAACATGGAGTAACTATCAGTCAGTCCACTGTCATGACAGCAGTAAATGGTGTAAATATCGTTATCCAGCATCGAGTATTAAGAGAGAAAATTAATGAATCTCGAGTCTAAGCGGCATTGTCCTGACTGACTTTCACATTAATTTACCTCTGCAAAAATTAACCTATACTAATATATTACTTGAGTTAGGAACAATCGATAAGGATGTCCAACCCTCTGATTGGTTTTGTAGACGTTAGCAACTTTCTTACAGAGATTTCCATTTTCTCAGTTTTACCAGATGTTTCGACCTTGATATACTAGTCACATTCGCTTAACTTCTTCTACAACGGTGACTAGTTCAAAATGTTTGAATTGTAAATTAAAGTATAAGGAAGTAAATTAATCACATGAGTATTTTATGAGAGTAATCACGTTGTAAAATTACACCATTCAAATCTAAGTAATTTGTGCACAATTATGAAGTGACCTACAAAAATAAAGAATATTTTCAATCGATACCAGTGGCCATATAAGGAATATTTAATAATTTCAAAAAAATTGTGAAGAGTCCCTAGTATTAACATAGTGTGTGATAAACGGCAGTCTCCATGTTTCGCAGCGATTCTTTTCGGATTTCAGTTGCCCGAAAGGCTCATCCCGCCAATCGTGATGCTTGTGGTTTGTGTCAGTTCAGGAATATTCATTGACTTCATAAAGAAAAGGAAGTCGTACGACACGGCGCTCACCAGGAAGACTGTAGCAGCAATAGGTTTGTGCACATTTAAAGTTGCATGGTTGATTCTGTGACATGGGGTCAATTTATTTATTTTTAAAGAATTTACTGTTATCGTAAATGAAGAAAATCTACTGAACAAAATATCAAACTTTGCAACAGTTTACAGGATGTTTGGAGATTTCATTTTCTGCAAAGAAATTCAAATTCTCAATACCAGTGGGAAATTGCGCTACATGCAATACTCAGTTGAATTTTAGCTAAAAAACTGAGGCTGCTCGTCAGAGTTCTCATGCAGGTACCAATGCAAGACAGTGCTTTTCTTGTTGTTATTGTCTTAATTTTTTCTCTTTCAAAATATACATTATTTCAAATAAAAGAGTTTCAGTGTTTTGATTTCTTATTCTCTTTTCCTTCAATCTTAAAATAGCAGTCCGGTCTGGTGAAGTGAGAAGTAAGTTTCCCTTACGCTTGGTTAAAATTGCCACCACTTAATCACAAGGATATTTTAGTGAAGTAGTTAAAAGATGTGAAGCTTGTTAACAGTTGTAATTTTGACAACAAATTTGTCACGGACAACAAATTTGTTTCATTGATGAAAAAAATGAAAAGTAATATTTTTCTGTTCCAGCAGGCCTGATGGTTCCGGCATTTTGTCTCTTGGGGATGCATGTCACGTTAGTATGTAATGTTGCAACCGTCATGATATTGCTGACCATTGCCGCAGGGACACTGGGAGCAGTACCTGTGGCCATTCTTGTGAACCATGTGGATCTCACACCCAATTTTGCAGGTACATTAAGCTTAACACATTCCTCGTAACACTTCTTTCTGGGAGGAAATTGACCGGTTTTCAATAGATGAGTTCCCAAATATAAAACACCAGAGTCGCAGGCCATTGGTACCATATTTGAAGAACCTTGCAACTGGTAGTAGTGATTTAGTTAATAGTCATTGGTCATAAAAATACTTAACCGACTTCAAGTAAATACAACAAAATAACAAGAAGTACTTGTTATAATTAACGAGTAAGTACAGAAAGAAAGGTAATTAATATATTTTTGGTACGGTTGGTATTTATCGATGATATTTAATCTATTCATACTTTCTGACGACTTAATTCAACTTGACGAGTTATGATGGAAGAACACTCGAAAACGTTTTTATCCTTTTTAAGTTGTATTGTTCCAATTGTTCCAATCCAAAATCGATCAGCTGTATCATCTACTGTAGCTTGAAGTCGACGAATTTTCATTTTTGGAAACATTTCGAAATTGAAGTTCCTCGATATACGAGTATGTTAAAGGAAGATGATCCGATATTTCCAGAATTTATAAAAAACATTGAATCCTGTAACAAATTGACATTACTCCAATGTCAATATGAGCTTCGAAAATCGTCTATGGAATTCAAATTTTATTTTGAGGGTATGGAATAAGAAATATATTATAATAATCCGAACATATTTCTTCAGTACTCACCGAATTATGCTCAATTTCTATCGCATACAACTAAAAAATAATTATTATATTCAATACATATTCCGTATTTCACAACTTTTCACACTCATCACCCAAATAAACCCTGAAACAAGACATGCCAGACGAGATGTACGTAGAGTATATGGTATAGGCTGAAATTCTAAGAAAGAATGAGACAATAATTAAATCAACACCCACTGATGCAATGAACATACGACTTCACTAATTACGGTCAACTTCTCAACGACCATTATCCTCTAGTTGTTCAGTTTTCTCATAATATTTCACTTCATTGAGTTGGTGAAATTTATGATGAGGAATATATGATGGTTATAATACACCTACTGTACAAACACAGTTATGAGTTAGAGTTATAAATAAACAAACTGGAAATCATTATGTGATGCTAATGGGCGTACTTCGGATAGCGATGTTACCTTGGAGACCAACTGTCCATTAACCAATGAACCATCTCGTCTCTCACCTCACCGTACACAATCGGACCTCACCGCGTGGACGAAGCGGTGGAATAATCAGCTCTGGCAGTGCATCGGGAACTCTATTGTCCTCTTTATGCCACCTACACAAGAGGGAGGTTTGTTGCAGCTTCAACCAGGATATTGCCTTCACTCGAGCTAAGAACCTTCCACTCCGGCTCACCACCTTCTTCCCCATTTGTCATGCTAGTGAGGACCGCAGTATTTCTTACGCGTAGGTACAGTAGAGGAAAAAGACTAATATCATCGTCCTGAAGTGTTGGAAACTTTGTCTTCCTAGCATTGACACTTCCTATATAACGGTAACGTCGGGAAGATGGTGGTTTGGAAAGTGAAATTTGTCATAGTTCCCGAAAATGCTACACACAGTTTAACATAGTGGGTAAGGATAACGTTAATAACAATGCCATCGTATCGGACAGTACTTGAACTCTATAAGAAATTCCGTGCTTGGAGGCATTGGATTTTATTGCCGCTGCTCTCTCGATATAGGACAAACTATGGTTCGTTTGCATCCTGCCTCAGACGTACCAAGTAGCAAGCATTAGGTGCAAGCAGTGTACAGGGTGGGAGTCGAAATGGCGGAAAATTCTTCGAGTCGTATTTTCTCTTCGTCGTAATCACTTAGTACCAAGTCATTCACGTATTATTTTATAACTTATCTGTTACCGAACAACATAATATACATACCAGCGAAAACTCCATGAAAGTATGTTGAGTCGTTTATGTGTAAAACGATAACAAACATAGGTCGATTTTTCTTTCGTCTTCACGGTATCAGAGAATTGAAACCTCTACCTCGTGTTGGTAGAAGATAGATTCTTTTCAGAGATGAACAGGTTAAACGTTTATTTCATCTAAAATTATTTCACCTCTCAATCTCTCAGATTTCTTGCGGTGGTGTACTAGATGCATTAATATCCTCCTTAGAATCATTCTACGGAGAAATTCGTTCAACCAAAAATTATTTTTAATCGCTGTTTATTTCAGGTGCACTTATGGGAGTTACTGGCACGTTAGCCAATATACCTCAGTTTTTGATTCCGACCATCATGGATTCTTTATTTATAAGTGTGAGTATTAATAATTTTTTTTATGTCCGACCACGATTACTTTATATAACTCATATATTTTTCAGTTTCATAAGTTGATGTTGGTGATTAATTTTCAAAAAGGTTTGTTTCGGATGAAGGAAGACAAATGTAGACAAAGAGTAGACGAAATAACAACTAATAAGACAATATTTGCCAGCTTAGAATAATAGTTACTCGGCAGTAGTCAACATCATTCCAAAGTGTGGAATCTAAAATAATTTTTATCATATCCTACGATCACACGAGCATAGTATAAAAATATAATAAGTTTATATTATTTTCG
This sequence comes from Laupala kohalensis, assembly GCA_002313205.1. Lineage (NCBI taxonomy): Eukaryota > Metazoa > Arthropoda > Insecta > Orthoptera > Trigonidiidae > Laupala > Laupala kohalensis. The sequence continues at coordinate 430,816 of NNCF01131024.1, read as the reverse complement.
CAATGAAGAAAATAATAAAAATTTAATAATGATATAAATAATAATAATTTTTTGCCAAAAACGAAGTTTTTCTTTCCGAATTTTTCATTTTCAAATCAATGAGATTGATTTCTCGAAGCGTTCTTCCCTCTAATTTGTTCATTTTCAGAGGGAAATGTTTTTCTAGACACTTAGAGAAGTTACCATGTGAAAGTCAGGGGAAAACTATTCTTTTTTTTCTGCACATACAACTTTCAAACCAAATACGATTTATGCAGCCGTAATAAATCTATCTTCAAACAAAATTAAAAGAATTTCCCTGAAACATAATCCAAGAAATTAAGGGGAATTACGTCGGTCACTGTACGATATGTCCATGACATTGGAGTTACAAAATCTATTTACATTACTAATAATTACACGAGATAAAATTAAAAATACATAACCACAAAATGAAAGTTAATATTAGAGTGAGGAAAAATCATTTATAGACTTATGATCAATGTTATATTCACAAAAAGCGTGGTAATACCTTATAATATAAAGATACTTTTATAATCATATCGAAGAATTGATCTTTTTCAACTAAATTTTTGATTCGTCAACGTGATAGGATGAATGAGACTTAAATCGTAAATTTCTTATGTTCCTAGGAACACATCAATCTGCACCAAAGATGGACCGCTGCTTTCACTTCAATTTCGGTTGTGAATATCACCGCATGCATAGTTTTCATCGTCTGGGGTAAAGGGGATGTACAACCTTGGAACAGTGGCAGACAAGATTACCGTGACAGTAGCCTTCCCTCTTTAGGAGAAGGGAGAAACTTAGGCCGGGCTCGATCTGTAGGATCATATGGTTCATCGGTCCCATCTGGAAGTCTAAAAGCATCGGAGTCTACGGAACGTCCTGAAACTGACAAGACGGCTTCTGTGAAGACAGATGCACCAGAAGCAACACAGGAAAAGGCAAAAAGATCAAACCTAGCTGAAACTGCTAAAACATCCGACCCGCAAAGTACGATTAGAACAGCGGGTACAGCTGGAACTCCTATAACATCTGATGCCCATGGAAATCAGGGTACGTCTAGAATATCGGGTGCAATTGAATCTTCTAGGTCATCATAAATCCCTGGAGTGAAGGGTACAGCTAGAACTTCGGGTGCAGTTGAGTCTCCTAAAATATCAGACACCTCTAGAACTGGTAGGATATCTGATACACCCGGAATTTTAAAAACGTCTAATACAACGAACTCAGGGATCAACTAAAACACCCTATACAATTGAACCACAAAACCATTTGTTGTAGTAGTCACAAGGAACGCCTAGAATAGCAGGTGCAGGTGGAACACCAATAACTTCGGATACAATTGATTAACCATCTCATACAACTGGAACAACAGGTGTAGCGGGTCCGTCGGGAACACCAGACTCGCCTCGATCACCACCAACCAGACGTAGATCGTAATTTCCAAGAAAACATTTCATCACTTAAGGAAAAAGAGAATAAGTAGTGTTGTACATACAAATTATATTTTAAACTTCACACTTCAAGTGTTTTATTATGACTGTAAATAAAAGTATAAACTTCTTCAATTAAGTAAAGAAACAATGTAAATAAGTATCTTCGGTATTTAGAATTGGCACTGTTTAAACGTATTATTTTGTTCATTTGTAATTCTCGTAGTTCAAAAACTTATTGTTCACAGTTTTAGGATTAAAAATAGTATATAAAGATTATTCGATAAATATAATTCTTAACTTATGCATGTTTGTATTATTTACAATAATATGTAGTTTTTTACTTAAGAGAGTCGTATTTCTCACAGTTTTAATCAATATTCAATTATTTCATCAACGCAGTGAAAATAGATATATCTCCTGAAATGAATGTTTGGTTGTGTGTCTGAAGCATGAATCATTCAGTCAAGATGTTATAATCATTAGCTTTACAGCGTAATGCCAAGAACATTTGTCCGGTTCAGATATCAATATCGGTTTCTTTACGAGAAAGTTTCTTGTCTCAAGAATCCATCCAGAGAACTGAAGCGTCTCTAAACTTAACTGGTCACTCCTTTGAAAAGAGATACAAAGAATGTTAGAGATACAAAGGAATATTATGGAATGAATATGTATCTGACGACTAACACATCTAGGACAACGAGATTTCTGACAAAATTTGATTTAAATTCTGAGATAGTCCGACTGGGCTCCACGTTAATTTTTAATATATAAATCTGAAAGAAAAAATCTGGAGTGTGCCCTACTCAACTTTCTAATTACAATTCATATAAATAATTCATTGCTCTAAACACTCTACATAACAAAACAAATTTAAGAAACAGGTAAAAACACTACAATAAAAGAAATAATACAATATTATAATTGTTAAAAAAGATAAAATATTTCACCGATCAATCGGCTCCAAAATAATTATCATCAATATAAATGGTAACTCCCAAAAATTAAAATATTAGAGGGGGCAAATCTGTTAAGTATCAAAGGGTAAGTCCATGTATAAGTTCTTGTGAGCATTTATCTTGAAACCTGAGTAAAAGGGTTCTGTACAGCTAAATAGCTTAGCAAGTTCACCGTACCACAAATATGATAATTAAATACACCAGCATAAAAACCATGCGTGGACAAAGCTCGATTTTGAAAAACAAATGTGTACGGAAAACAAAATTCTCCGAAATAAATAATTTTAGACGTGCAAACTTTTAATAGACGAATACAATTTATTTTGTTTTTCTTTAGAGCACAACGTTCCAATTCTAGGTTCTTTTCATTCGCTCATTCGAAGTACATAAGTCGAAAATTATTTATTTATTGTTGACGTAATAGTAGGAAATTCTGCACATCCTTTTTAAAATTACTCATCCAAACAAATGTTGGCTAAAACAAAGTTTTGGTTATTTTAGCAAAATGAGAATATTTCAATCCAAAAAAATTGGAAATCAATTACTTCTCTGGCAAAATATAGAATAACCAATTTAAGAAAATTGCAAACATGACAACATTCTTGTATATAATACGCTTTCTATAACTTTCATGACAATGACAAGTAATTTCAATTGGTGGCATCTCGAGAAAATTAAAGTTGGTCAAAACTGTCCTATGATAAGAACATACAAGAAGTGGAACTTAACAAAAACTGTCGGGTAAAACGTTTCTACTATTTCCATTTATTAAAAACCCACCCAATTCCACAGAGAGTAGGTTAGGATTTTCTTATGTTACACCGTTTTACGGCGGTGGCACGACTGTTAGATTTTTTTTGTGGGGCTTTAGGGTTCGTCAACATCGAGGTAATTAGAGCCCTTAAAACTTGTACAGGTAGGGAAAATGCACTTACGCACTAGGGAGAGTCAACATGACTCTCCCCGCGTGTGGGACTCGCCGAATGACTCAGCCATACCCACTAAAAACCCACCTGAATTACAACACAAAACTCAAATCCCGACATATCTCAAGACTTTACTAAAAACATTTTAAAAAAGAAGTGGAAAGAGGAAAATGAAAGATATCCCAGCCCTAATAGCGTCGGGATCGAAAAGAACAAGAGGTGACCAAGGGAGGTCAGAAAAGAGAAAGGAAGGAACATGGTACAAGTAAGTGGGAGTAATACCAGACTCAGCTCCGGGCCCCGTGTGTGCCAAACACGTACTTACTAAATGTAAGTCCCCTGGGGTAACGACTGTTAGACTTATTATGTAATGCGCTTTATTGGGTATACTTTATAGGGCGCTTTTAACATGAAAAGTCCTCACTTCAACTTCTCAATCGCTCAGAGTGCACAACGCTATGAGGAAGGAAGAATTAAACCATCGAATAAGATGAACAAAGAATTAATTATTTTTAGCGTAAGAATATTTTTGAATTACGGGAGGGAATTTATTAGACAGAAAACAATGTAGATGAATATTTTTGTGAGGCATATATTTCTTCCATGTACCACACACTTGGGAAAGATATGCGATAACTTTCGGTGAGATGAAGTTTACCTTCCACAATTGTGCGCCATTTCCACCCAGACCTAAGCCCCGGAAGACATAAGACACGTACCCGAACGGAAGGTAAGTGAACCAGGCGGCGCACTTTGCTGTGTGCGCTTAAGGACCGGTTTCACACGTACTTACGAACATTACACTGCTACACGTGTTACTGTTCGTTATGCATATATTTCTTCCGCGTACATCTTCCAGGGTCTGGGTAGAAATGGTGCACGGTTGCGGAAGGCGAACCGGCGGTATAGTGATTAACACCCCTGAGATCAATGCAGAAGTCCCGGGTTAGATTCCAGACTCGTCGCCATTTTCATCTGACCGAAAGTTATCATGTATTTCTGTGACGTCTACAATAGCGATAATAGTAAATGGGGCAAATGCGTGAATTGCAGTCTCGCAAAAGAATATTACTACAATGATGTGTGTATATATATATATATATATATATATATATACACACATCATACCCTCGAGGGTTAATCTTTGCCTTGCATTTTCTGCACTACTGACACCCTAGATAAAGAATTCGAAAACATTCACGTCACTATTAACTTTTTCATTTTGTTCAAGCATGAATGAGTCTTCGAATGTTGAATGAGAATGGAAAAGAATGTCTTCATGTATTCATACACTTGTAGTATTATTCAAAAGCGTCCATTAATTATTTCTTAAACTATGGCAACATTTAAAAATTCTTTCTTTAACAAATTACTTTAAGAAAGATTGTTAACTGCTCATAGCAACTATAGTACATAGCAACAGGATTATACGGTTGCAAAATACTTACAGATTGTAAGCAAACAACAGTTAGTATTCCATGCGATATTGATATCTTGTAAACCACCAAACATCACTGTGTTGTGATTAATGTCTTAGTTGAGTTGACCTACGTGACGTAAGGTAGGAGTTATTTCCGAAGCCAACTGAAGAGAGAATGTCTGAACACACGAAGAACGTAGCTTCTGGGAGGAGTCAGGTTAGTTTCCCTCTTTATTCCCTCTCTATTAGTCGCCACGGATGGCATGTCGTTTCGGGTGCGCAGTAGTCCTCGCAAAACCACGTGACCATCTACAGTGAATAGCGTCATTTCTCTCCGAGGCGCCACAGTGAGATGATTGAGTAATTTTGTAGATATTTTGCTTTCTACAGTGATAAAATAATCAACAGGTATAGTTCAACGGCACCTTAGCTTGTTCAAAACACAGGTATAAAGACAGGTATCATACAAGTAATCCCCGAGCTTAATTAAGTTAACAGAGGTTAACCGAGGGAACAACTACTTTGAGACAAATATCGGAAGCGGGGTAGTCGTTTCCAAACGTCGCCGAAGTATTAACAGGCGATCAAAATCCTTCTCTCTAGTCGAAGGAATCCCTACGAAGTGGAAGATAAGAAGCGGGTTTCTAGAGGAAGAGCCAGTTGGTCACAAATAGCGATGAGCATTACTGATTAACTTGTGGAAGGGCAAAATGTGCAACTGATCTGTTAGATATGTAACCGCGATATTGTTGTATGTTGATTGCTGTCTTTGCGTGACTGTTATGATGGGTGCAGCAGTATCAAATCCCACCAGATGTGAAATCCCATCTGGTCCCCATGATTAGATTATTAAAGCAAAAGCTCATAATAGAGCTGAAATTCACCCTCAGTTGTGAGAAGCACAGTTTATATTCCAGGGTATAGCATTATATACACCCCATCTATCAAAAATATGTAAATGTGTCTGAAAAGGAAATATAATGAGGAAGTATTTTCTTTCGCCAAAACGTAATGTGTGTTTCGGAAATTGAATACAATCATTATAATTATTGAAAGAAGACAAAAGTTGAATGAACAAGATAAATTAACCTTCATTTTTGAAGCACCGTGGCACGACAACAAGCGCGTAGACGTCTGAACACAGATAAAATACTATATAAATAATAGACGAAATATTATGTATGGGACACACCTCCACTTTCATTTCGCACTAACAATGACACAAGAGATGTACGGTCAAAGTACGTTTCGACCAAGATATACATCACTACATTTGAAAACACGTGCATTATTTCTTCGTCGAAAAATGACTGATAATGGTGATTTAAAAAACAACCCCCTGATTGGAGAGCTTATAGCACGAGAACGGCTGCACGTATTTCAAAAATGATTTTTACATTTTTTATGGGAATTTTAATAAGGATTATTTTTTCATATGCACATTTTTTTCAAAAACGTAACCGTTTTGCGACAAAACGGCATACACCGCAAACGGGCACCTTAGGAGTGGCTTTTAAAGGGGTAGTAAGAATTTTATCGCTGCCAGACGTGCAGTTTTGAACTACTCCCAAGCGTTGCTAGTTATGCTGAAATTTTTAGGTGTATGTTCTATGGGTAAGGTTTTTTTGCATTGGCCTCCCTTACTTTTAGGGAAATGGAAAGTGAGGCAATGGTGTTGTGAATTTAGGGAAGAACTTCATATCACTTCAGCATTAACTCACCCGACGAGATAGTCAGTCCGGACTCTTTAAGTCTGCTCTATGACTTTAGGTCTTCTCTAAAAGGGTTCTAATCACCTGGACGTAGTTGAGCACTAAAACCCAATTTTAAAAAATCAGTCCGCCACTCCTGTGTTCATCATGACCGTCCCCAAATTTTCCACACGACTTCTTCAAATAAGCTAACTTTAAAAGTAGCCTAAAAGTGGTGTAACTTAAGACGCTGTACCTCATCTTAAGAAGATGATACATTTTTTTTAAAAAATACAGTTCACCGCATTTAAACGTTTTCAAATTATGAGTATATTTTCAAGGGACATGTCCACTAAATTAGTAAATGATTCCAACTTTCAAACCTATGAAAATTTGTTTTCTTTTCAGAGCTCGTCCTCACAGCAAAAATCACACGACTCGAGGCGAATACCATACGACTCGTCCACTAAACGAAAGTCTTACGAACAAATTGGAAGACCTACTCTAGTTCAAGCTTCACCGGTGAGTAGTAAACTGCAGAAAGGATAAATAAACGGGTATGAAGTGAGAAAAATTGGATTTCAATAATTAGCCTGGAAATGGGTCGAAAGTTTTGGAAAGAAAAATTAATGAAAAAAGGAAGAAATGAAATGAAAATTCGTTCGAAAGTAAAAAAGATGTAAAATATGAACGACAAAAAATGAAGTACAGGAATCAGTCAATTAAAAACGGATTAAAAATATTTGACTAATAGACGAAAGAAAATCGGATAAAAATTTGAAGAAAGTATATGAAATAACTAGATGATTATAATCCATACAATTTGTAAGAATAATTATACGGATACACACACACGTTTTTTGGTTGTAGGGTATTTTTAATGGAGAAAATGATGAGAAAATGTATAGTACACTCGTAAAATCCTGACAAAACACTCAAAGGAATAGATTACAGAAAATTTGGTCTTGTTTCTTTCCTTCTGTAATAATTATTTTTATTTGAAACAAGCATGTTTCCTCCAATAAACTAAAAAACACAATTTTTTGTAGTTCTTGGATGCTTTTCCATATTTCCTGAAGTGTTTCGATATAGAAAAGTCAAAAATCGTATCAGCATCTTAAAATACATAAAAGAATAAAAATTTCATTTTCCACAACATTCAGACTAATTTTTCCAAAATGCTGGAGTATGAATTCTACGCCTTCTATCGGACCTGTGATGCATGTGAGAAAAAAAAAAGAATGGGAGAAAGTAGTAAATTTTGTCTATTTTATTTTTACAAATAAACATTTTCTTCCCATAGCGTACAGTTTTCGTAAAATAAATCATAAATGGGCCAGATTTTAAAAAAAAGTCTTTTTTTATATATTTTCCGAAATTTCTTCGGGGGACGAAGTTGAATTTTCTTATCAGCACCCTCAAAACGATATATTAGCTATGTCACGAATTAACATAGTTAAAACAACACTTCTACATTTGAGGTGAACGTTCTTATTGAATCATACTGTACATAAACTGTGTTCTCTCACGTGACGGAGTGAGCGAGTGACTGACGACACACAGATGACTGACTGACTCATTCCCTCACCAACGCAGAGAAAAAAATGTGGTGTGTGTCCCACTCAACTTTTTAATTACAATTTATAACCGAAACGTACGACACTAAAGACCATAACACAAAAAATGTAAGAAAAAAGAAAGAAATTTCAAAAAATATGTAACAATTAATAAACAAGATGACATATTTAGATCTATCTGATTCAAAATATTTATCATCACATTACATGGTAAATTTCTAAATATCGTAATTACACATTCAAATATGATTGCATTAATTATCTTCAACATTAAATAGCCTTATAGGCAGATTAATTGAAGCGCCTCAAAGTTTAGCAATCTACACGCAGAATCAACTGACAAATCAAAATGCATCTGTGCATATTTTCAAATTTTTTAATTTTAAGTAACCGGAAGTGGAGCGCGGTATGTAAATGAAGTCGGTATAAACTGTCCAGAAATTGAATGCATTGCGAATATAAGCCTAAGTCAAATCTCAAGTTTGGTTTCGATACATTAATTATTTTGTGAGTTGTCGGGGGGACAAAATTCCTATTCATACACTCACGACATTGGGCATCATCGCCAAAATTTGAAACTAGACTCTCCTACAGTAAATTTGCTAAACTCCGAAGAGATCTCAAAAAAACTTTTTCGACCGATAACAATATATTCCTTATACACTTAACTTAATATTAAAATAAATAAGTGTAAGACAATATTACGGTATAATTACGATTCGGGGAGGGGATGATGATCTCTCAGTCAACCCTTGTTTCTATACTCCAAGGGTGTTTCTGTAGGTTTTATTATCATCCAGTGTGACAAGGGTTAGACAACTACTCGTTTCATTTTTTTCTTCCAATTCCGTTCAACGATTTAAACGGGGAAAACAATATAGATGGACTCGAAAAGACGATTGCACCATTTTCAATCTTGTCTGCACAGAAAACTCCGAAGAGGTAACAGATTTAAATGAACATTTTCTCTTCCTTATCGTATTCGCAGTTGCGTCACAGTTGAACAATTTTATAGTGCTTAAATCATGTATTTCGGGCTCATTTCACACTTTTGTGTGGTAATTTTGAGGGTACAGTGCTTTGAAATTGTTAACACTTACACCTTGAATAGTTCGTTAGTCTAAGACAGGAGCCATTTTCATTAAATCTAATATTGATAATTGCAGGCACGCAGCAGCACCCCATCCAGGCGCCGAGCATCAAGTATGGAGAGCTCACCGCAATTAGCTGCGCAGATGATATCTCAGCAAGTATGATAAATAACTTCCACTACAGTACTCGTGGAGAAGTAATAATGATAAGGGTGGAGTTTATAAACCGCGTGAAAGCCGAGGAGTCATCGCCGACTCTTCTTCCTCTCGCTGTAGACACGTGGGCGTTTTACTCATACGGGCAACATCTTAGTGAGTTCACGTTCGGATGTTTCCACCTACATCTGACGATTCGTAGAACCAACCGAAATTTATAAGTCAATTTTAATGAACAGAGGGGCTAATCATTAACCTTTGGCAGCACGGAGGCTGCCTGAAGTTAGATTTCCCTAAGTTTTTGAGCAGTCTTTGTCTGTGTCTCACGGGCGTCGGAAATGGTTGGCGCCGCAACCCCGCAACCGCTCCTGCTCTCCTTTGGTTACATCTCGTTACTATTCTTTGACCGAGCGTACTACAGATGACCGTTTAATATATGTCGTTAAACAGAGGACTGGAAAGGGAAATTATGAGGGTATGGAATCTTTCCATCCAGATCTTTTAAAACTCGGACACAATTTTTCTGAAAATGTTGAAATTTGACCCTACCCCCTCTCATGTTTCTTTTTCCAAACGGCAGAATATACATTTCAAAAGTGGGTGGATAACAAGGAGAATGTGATAATTTCTAAATTTTTTGTAGCAGGGTTTTTTTAAAAAAGGAGCCACTTCAATTTGATTTTTGTTTGTACTACTGAAGAGGGCATTGCAATTGAATACTCTAGGTGAACTGCTCTTAAAAACAAAAGAAATGTATTCGTAATTATTATGACAGAGTTCTTTGTGAATTTTCATTAAAAATACATATTGTATCATTAAAAATCAACAAACAACGCTCAAATGTTGATATTACGAGCAATTGCAATTTAAGGTAAAACCACGATGAAGTTAACTCTTAAAAACGAACACACTCCAAAATTCATACCGATATGATATGGATGCTGTGACAAATTTATCGTATAGAATTTTATTACAAGGTAAGCCTTACGCATGAATGATGACACAGTCAATAATAGTTTACATATAAAACATTAATTTTAAAAATAATTAATGAACGGAGAAAAAACTACGAAAACATATGAATGACCTACACGAGGACAAAAGGTTTACAGTCACATCCGGGGAATTTCGTTCTAGTGTTTCCATTGGTTTTCACAACTAATTAGAGATATGGGAACTCGAAAATTTAACATTTCTTGCATCTATAATGTAAGAATCATACAAAGAAAAAAATTACTCAAAATTTGAATTTCAAAGGGGTGTCGTGATGATGTGTATTTCATATTTTCCAATAATCATATCCAGAAAACCTGCCCAGTGAAGCTGGACAAGGTTAGATTCATTTCTCAATAGAGGTAAGTTACAAAGAAAGGTTTCATCAGTTCCAGAAGGTTTAATATGCATTGAGGAATGTGTGTGTGATTTCTGTGTGACAGTCAAAGCAGCCGCACATGAGCAGTGAGGATAGCATCAGCATCGACAACAATAGTGACCGGCGTCTGCCGTCTTCCCTTACGAAGGTAATGTAATTTTGATTACCATAGTGGCCAGAAAAGGAAAGCAATGTTCCAGGGATCGTCTATACACAAAAAAATCATTTAACTTTACCGTAAATAATGCAATGTGGCCACCTAACACGAATTATCAACTTCAGTAATATCCGAATTCATATTTTTGTAATATCCGAGTGCACAAAAATGACTATTCGCTGCAAAATTAACAAGTAAATAACACAATAAACTAAGACTCAAGGCAATATTCGTTCCGCACCCTCGATGCACAAAGAATAGTATAGCGCTACAAAAGCAAGTGAAATGAGTTGACGGGCGATGTTGGCGACAGATTTAAGTTTAAAGAAATTAGAATGTAGCGCCAAAATCACGAGAGGTACATTCACATTACTCTTATGGACGGTTGAGAAATAAAAGCGTTGGCTGCACTGCGTAAAAACCCTGGACCAACATCAAGCCAGTTAGAGTGGCAATGAGTAAATAAATTATTGTCAAGAGAGAAGGTACAAACTGTCCATGAACACGTTGAGGACAATAATTTAATATTCCTTCTATTTTACAAATAAACACAGCGAGTTCACATTCATTTTTCCCTTGGGTTTCATTTTGACGGTTTGAAATAATCTTGTGTATCAGATGTAGCTATCAACTTAATAATACCAAAAACATCGGACTCATCAAGAATGTTATTTCCGATAATTTTCACTTGATATCCCCTTCCCTAGAATTAGGTATAGGGACCGTTCGTAGATTTGACGTCATTTTTCACAACAGATTTTCAACTAGAATATTTTCATGTTTGGAGAAAGCATTGCGGAATTGTTGACATAGACTACTTGGGAATGGTTTCAATAATGCACAGAAATTTCTTTTGTTGAAAAATAACTATTGCAAGTTGTAATAATAAAACGAAATTCAGTCAATGCCCAGTGGTATTATGTAATTTAAATATGAATAATGACTACATTACTTATGGTTCACGGAACATATAATAACAAAAAACAAAAGAATGAACAATAAATACACAAACGTAAACACGTATCTCATTATGCTTCCAGAACCGCAAATCCAACAGCTAGCCTAAATACCAATTTTAATATATTCAGCTTTAAAAACATAGCACTTTCTTACAAAATTCCAATCTTCATTTCTCTCACTTGTATGTGGATTTGCGTAAAATCCTTTCATAGGGAACATTGTCGATAATTTTCGTGTCTCGCTCTTGCCATCCCCCACCTCAGATGTATCGTCCAACTCCTGTGGTCTGAAATAATACATGTCATTGAACTACGATTATTCATCTCAGAATAGACAAAAACCATTTATTCGACCCTAATATAGGTCTTTTTACAGTATCTTTACGTATCGTTCTTCCCACTCCCAAACTCTAAGGGTGTCATGCCCCTACGTGATCTGAACTCACCATCATCAGCAATTTAATTCAACAAATCATCAACCCTAAAATTATGCATCCGATGCAATTTTCATTTTTTTTTTTCAAAATTAGTTTTTCATTCTTTTAAAGCGAGAACCCATTTCCACCCGCTTCCCAAAGGTCACTAGTGATGTCATTCTTCGATGAAAGCTGAATATCGACGATTTCAGACTTACAGGATATTGGGGTTTTACCATACTATCAACCCGGCGGCGGCAAAAACTGTGGACTCCTCACTGTTATCTGTCATGTTGGATTGATTTTTCATGGCGTCCCCTTCCCTAGGGATGCTGGAGTTTATACGGTCTGATTATGGACTTGTGCGTGTTTGGGAATTCCATTACTGATTTCAGCGGTCCCGAAAACTGTGATCTCAATATTAATATGTCATTTTCGTTTATTCTTACATTTCAGCCCCTTCTCATCCCTTGCCCAAACAAGTTTATTTCGTCACAGGGGGTGATCGTAGACTTAGGCGGCATTAAGAGTGT
>NNCF01131024.1:376693-399625 GCA_002313205.1 Laupala kohalensis | reverse complement strand
ATATATAACCCCTCTCTTAAACAAAGACATTTTGTGGTGGTGGGGATGGAAATCAATTTATGGATAAAAACTAATTTTGAAAATAAAAAATGCATCGAATTCATAATTTCTAGAATTATGAAATTTTTAAACTACGAATGCCGCCACGTACAAGTTAAGACCACATAAGAGCACGGTATCCTTTAAAATGGGATAGGGAATGACGAATAGTAAAAATAACGTACTAAGCCCGATATTAGTGTCAACCCATGACAGAAGAACCTGAAATAATATTTAAGGCCGAGACCTTTATTATTGATCACGGCCCGAAATAACTTTAGGCCGGCCCAAAATACTTTGGTCCGAACCCGAAATGCAAGAACGATATCTAAAACGTGGCCTGCCAATATATGTAAATTATATTGTTGGTATTTAGAATTTATATCAAGAGTGCGATATCAAATGAAATAAATACTATACACAAATAACATAAAAAGTTAATTAAATAGATGTGTTATTAAGGTTTTGTTATCAAACAAATTAATCTTTTCCTGAAAAAAATGTATAATTAATACTTTTGATTAAATCTATGTGATAATGATAAAAAGTTAAGTCTGCCTACGATCAACAAGAAGTCACTGGTAAAATTAGGAAATTTCCTAAGAGTATATAAAGATGGGTAAATTGTATAAACAAATATGTCATAAAGAACATTGATTGCAGTTTTAACAACTATTTTAACTGTAGTTAAAAATATCTCAATATTATCAAGCAGTAACAGCAGAAGGAATACGTGGCCTGAAATTTCAGGTATTTTCGGTACCTAAAATGTTCGGTCTGGCCGAAATTCGTTCAGTATCGAAGTGACGGGGGGTGCAGTGGGGGCATGTGCCCTAAACCCCAACAAATGGGTTTCTTAAAGGGTCCTCCAATTATATATGAAAAACTTTTCTCATTACAAAATCAATTAAAATTGAAAAGTTAAACCCGGAAACACGTCACTTTGGCTCTTACAAATATTCTCTTGTTTCATAAAGTATCTTAAAGTACCGTGTAAATGACTTACTAAATATGATAAGCAAATTGTGTATGTTAAAAGAGGTATTGAAATATTTTCGTAGGATTATTTACTATTTATACCTTGCGATTGGGGAGGGAAGTAGAAGAGAAGGGGAACGTGACGTCATTAATAAGTTGAGCAAGATTTAGATGTGCGTGGTAACCGTATGTCATTAGAAGCTCTTTGCTAGTCCGTACTACTTAATCCACAACATTTCGTTTCATTCAAATTTTACTCAGATCTCTTGAAGATTATCACTTTAATTATTTCTGTGTTCATGAATTTAAAAAAGAAGACCTTCATCGGTGTTAAGGTATGAAAATATGATTCTCACTATTACTTGTTGATTTTTACTTGGTAATTGTGGAGCTTTAGCAACATTATCAAAGCATGATAAATTAAATGGAGTTTCTATGTTGCTCATTGTTTTATTGGAATAAAGCTTTTTCGGCTGCATAGCAGCCATCGTCAGTAACATACACTGAGTATTGAGGAATATTTTTGGCGAATTCGCCAAAAATATTCCTCAATACTCAGTGTATGTTACTGACGATGGCTGCTATGCAGCCGAAAAAGCTTTATTCCAATAAAACAATGAGCAACATAGAAACTCCATTTAATTTATCATGCTTTGATAATGTTGCTAAAGCTCCACAATTACCAAGTAAAAATCAACAAGTAATAGTGAGAATCATATTTTCATACCTTAACACCGATGAAGGTCTTCTTTTTTAAATTCATGAACACAGAAATAATTAAAGTGATAATCTTCAAGAGATCTGAGTAAAATTTGAATGAAACGAAATGTTGTGGATTAAGTAGTACGGACTAGCAAAGAGCTTCTAATGACATACGGTTACCACGCACNTTTTTTACCCTTTTTGATACTACTTGAAAGTTCCTACTCGTGCCTTTGTAATATTCCTGTTTGTAATTTTAACTTACAATTTTAATGAGACAAGACACTCAACTCATGGAGTCGTAAAATTATACAGATATCAACTGGAATAGTGGCAATGAATGGTATGAGTGTCCAGGAATATTGATATTGTCGCAACACTCTTTATCTCAATACAGAAAACAAATAAAAATAAATAATTTATTGCTACAAAAAGCAGTCACAGAATTCATATTCCCACATGGAGAATAAGAAACTGTTTTACAAATAAAAAATTAATGTTGAAAATGCAGTTACGAAATGCGTATGAGCATAATGCAATTTACTCAAGTTGCAATTCCTATCTAAGGGCTTAAAGGCAATGGCGGATTTAAAATTTCTGCATCTTCACAAACTGAACAAAATGTCTACTTGTTATAAAATCTAAAGAATAATCAACAAGTTTTTTTTTATCCAACAGTTTTTATGGAACTCCTGTTAAGCATGTGTACTGTAATCCATAATTATTCCAAAAACCTCCCTAAGAGTTAATTTTAACATGTAAGCGCCAATGGCTTATCGTGGCGATCTCCACACCGCTAGTGAGCAGCTTCGATNACATGGGATGCATGACACTCCTATAGGTGGAAGGGGGTTACCTAAAATAATTGAAAAATTCCGATATTAGATTTAAAACCACCGTTTCGGTGCCGTTGAGATGTAAAGAGACACACCCGATGCTTCGTAAGTTACAATCAGTCCGTATTGGAGATAATATACACTTATCACACCTGAGGTAGGGTTGAGAATAGGGCAGGTAAAAATAATCAAGAAGGACACATATTGACGTTGAATGACTCATTTTCGGGGTGACTGAATTGAAGAGTAACACACTCAATGCTACGTAAGTCTACAATCATCCCTTACGAGAGAGAAACACGGTTTGGTAAGAGCTGAGAAGGGGAAGAAATTTAAATATGATCGAAAATTAACCAATGTTATTGTTGAGATTATAGTGTTCGAGGCCTCTGAAATGAGTAGTGATATTCCCGATCAGCTCCTATAAACACCTAGCACCTCTGTGGAACGGGGTGGGGGGGCGCTTGTAAAAATGATCGGTAAAGTCATCCATAACGGGTCCACAATTTNAACTTGCACGTAAATGGTATTGTGTAACAACTCATCAAAACCTCCCCGAAACTATTAAATCGAAACTAATATCGGACGTTTTCAATTATTTCTTTATACCTCCTCACCACTCCACCCATGTGGGATCTACGGATATTTCTCTCTCCTCCATAGTTACTGTACCATTGCGTAACATAAAAGTGATTCTATTCATTCTAATGTCCCCAGAAAACTATGGTTTCGACCTTCATATTGGTATTTTTGTATTATTTTTACTTGTCACTCCCGTCCCACTTCACCCCGAAAACTATGGACGCAATACTAATATCAGTTTTACATACTTTTTACAGAACACGCTGTTCCAACCCCTTCTCTACATGTTGCATGCACCCTATGCGGTCTGAGTTTGGTCATAACGACAACAAAAATTATCATTCATCTGAGAATCCCTGTGAACTATGGATTCGGTTCAGGTTACAGATGGTGGGCACGGCGAGACATTTAAAAATAATGGAAAAGAATTAATATTTGTGTTAAATCAGTAGTTTTCGGGGATTGGAAAATGAATAATAGTATTCTTGATACCGTAATATCCAAGATCAGACCACATGGGATGCATGACACTCCTATAGGTGGAAGGGGGTTACCTAAAATAATTGAAAAATTCCGATATTAGATTTAAAACCACCGTTTCGGTGCCGTTGAGATGTATAGAGACACACCCGATGCTTCGTAAGTTACAATCAGTCCGTATTGGAGATAATATACACTTATCACACCTGAGGTAGGGTTGAGAATAGGGCAGGTAAAAATAATCAAGAAGGACACATATTGACGTTGAATGACTCATTTTCGGGGTGACTGAATTGAAGAGTAACACACTCAATGCTACGTAAGTCTACAATCATCCCTTACGAGAGAGAAACACGGTTTGGTAAGAGCTGAGAAGGGGAAGAAATTTAAATATGATCGAAAATTAACCAATGTTATTGTTGAGATTATAGTGTTCGAGGCCTCTGAAATGAGTAGTGATATTCCCGATCAGCTCCTATAAACACCTAGCACCTCTGTGGAACGGGGTGGGGGGGCGCTTGTAAAAATGATCGGTAAAGTCATCCATAACGGGTCCACAATTTTCGGAATCTCTGTGCTGATAGTGACATCCTGATGTTGTGTAAGTCTACATTCAGCCCCATGGAGAAAAGGACACCCCTTGTTCCACTAAAAGGAGAACGAAAAAGGGCTGAAAGAAGAAAAATGATTTGAATTGGACCCATGTTGTCATGTTGTCTGAGATACACCATAATTACACTAGCAATGCCGTGATGTTCAATCATCAGATTACATCGGGGCACGATACTCTTACACGGGAGACGGAAAGGGCGAGACGTAAAAACTAATACCGACCGATATTAGGATTGAAACCGTGTTTTGTTGTTGTTATGAATAATCATAGTCATGATGTCGCTATGTTACCGTTGTCGCAGTAACCGCGTCTTCGAAACCTGCATTTCACGAAGTGTGCCTAATATTATCCTCCAATCGGCGTAATTAAATGCTTCCCTTACATTTACAAATACACAAATACAGCATTTTCCTTTCCCTTGTTGATATATCATCCAAAAATTTCTCTAACGCGTCTTATGTTCCTCTTCCTGACCTGAAACAATTTTGTTCATTGTCCAACCCGTTTACTCAAGTCAAAATACGCTGTCAACGTTTGTGTCAATCACATGTCTTTCGGGAGAAATGTATACTAAAAATATTACTTACATTCTTATTTTCGTATATTTACAAAACAAACACTTACTGATTGAATTATATTTAATATTATATTATGAAAAATTGTAGTAAGGGTCTTGTACCTTGTCACATCTTACCTCGAACCCTCCAGGAAAAATCCTAGTTTTATTGATAGGAAATTTGTTTTGTTTTATTAGTGTTGCCTACGCTGAAAGATGAGTTATTGTCTTGCTCTTATCCATTTCAAATACATTTAGTGACTTTAGACAGATCGATTTTGAAAGATTCTATTCTGGACTTCATATCATTTCGGATAAAATAGTGAGCAAAACATAACATTAACATCCTAATGTTGATTGATTTTCTGTATAAATATTATGAGAATAAATTCATCGCGTACTTTTAAAATAAAAAATCATATCGTGAAAAAAATATACTCATCTCTTAGTACCTAGAGTCACAAAATGTCATAGTGCCTCAAGACGGCTCGAAGAACTTTTAGATTTCAAGGAGTAAGGGAAGAGAAAGGAGAAAGAGAGAGAATATATGTCAAAAGAATTTGAATAGAGCTGTAAAATTGGTGTTGTAGGATGGCTCACGTGTTCAAATATTATTCTGTGTCTTTCCATTTGTAAAATAAAAATAACATAGTATGAAGTCTGGATTTCTCTCTATTGAATCCTACAATTTTAGTTATTTAAGATGTTTTAATTGGTAGACCAAGGTACACGAGGTGGCTCAAGGTACGAACGTGCATAGGTCTAAGTACAAATAATGTATCTTGAGCCACATTTCAAAACTTAAAATATTTAAAAATATGATATGTATTTTGTTTTTTAAAGTAAGTGAAATACGTCAACACATGCTTTTACTGACGAAGAAAATGATGCGTGGTTAACATTTATATAATCTACCACATTTAGGTAACAATGTCGTTTTGAAAAATTGATGGGTCAAGGTACAGTGGTCTCCCCTACTGAAAGGAGTAGAATAAGGATCATAAACTGTATTGAGAAATGTACTCAACAGGGCATCCCGATGAGTCCATGCACTTAACATTCATTACCTGATAGTTCACTTTATATTGCAGAACACCGGATTTTATATCCTTCCTTATCTTTTGATGTTTCTGGTGAGTTTATCCCTGGGGTTCATCATAGACTATTTACGGATGTATAAGGGATTGCCTACAGAAGTGGCACGGAAAATTACTGTATCAATAGGTGAGTGTGAAGCAATTGCTGACATTAAGATCGATCTTTTTTCGTTGTCAAGTTCATGATTGCAAATAAAATTATTTTTAGTGTGATTATATGCAAAACAATGTGAATTCCAGTACACACCAAAATTAGAATACAAAAAAATATTCATCGGTGGTTCCGCTGATCATCTCAGTGCTTACTATATCTATACAACTCGTGGAAAAGGTAAAGTAACACGACGATACTAAAGAAATGTTGTATTATTCCGTGTATAAAACGCTTTTAATATCTTGCTATGTTTAATATAACAAGTTTTTCATCCATATGATTTACCAATGATAAGTTATTTTTCAGTTGAAAAAACGAATGCTAGCAAAGATGGATTTACGGGAGGCGTCAAAGGCAACATGACCTCACCCACCTGAAATTGTTTCAAAGTAGTTTTGCAGTCTCTTGTCATTAAATAACTTTTAATAACTTGATAATAACAAAACAAACTACTTGAAATCATAGATTTTAACAATGTAGAATAATAAAATAATTTATAGTTTTAAAGTACTCGTTTCGTTACTTTCTTATGTGCTTAATACAGATAAATTATATATTGTTACTTCGAAAAATTTCGATCGCGAGGCCGAAATATCCTATTTTGGTGCCCCTGACACCGAAAAAGTTAAAATATAATTTAAAACAAATTATGTATTAACAAATTTAAAAACTGGAACACTAAAATATCTAGATATGCAACCCGTGTTACGTAGCTGTGTAACGTAAATCATCCTAATAATTTAGAATATTAGCTAGTTTTCGAAATGTGTCGCATTATCTTACCTTAAGCACATCATAATTATGTATCAATATACAATATTTTTCATCTATTTATTACATATGATCGAGAAAACAGAAAAGATATCGACATCCGTATTTTTTCCATAAGCAGCAGAAACATTTAACTCAAAATAGAGGCTAGGTTTAAACCTGATAATTTTTTTCATAAATGTTTATCAGATGATAAAGAAAACTAAACTGGTGGAAAGTAGAAAATGCCTAAAAGGAAGCAAGCTATTTTGAATTTTTATCCTGGAATGGAACTTCAGTGAAAGCTCTATGCTCGAAAAACAAAATAAAATATATAACGAAAGATTATAAAATTATTTTTGTTATGCTAGGAGTTAAATTATTATTCTGAATTTACGTAAAACATTTTTTAGTAAAATTATTTTTTAAACTTTATTAATTCATCTTTATATGTTATCTTATTTTCCGTACGAAATCTGCAAAAGAAGCTAGTTTTGTTATTAGTTGAGAATTTGGAATAGCGATTTTATCAATAAATGATTTTGTGAACGTCACGACTATAACAATATTTCCTGATCTTCGCTGTTTTAAAAGACTTGGATGGTGTCAGTAAAGATATTTGTAATACATGAATTAATTTTGGACTAAGACACATCGAACTCAAAAATTACTTTTCCCTCACATTCATAATTCTCAGTCGCATATTCATTCGCTTTAATGTATAATGAAAGAAAAAGTTAATTTGAGTACAGAATACAAAGAAACGAAGTCTGGAAAATAAAAAAAAGAACCTAAGCTGTTGAAGATAGATCTCGGGCCAAGAAGTTAATGTCGTGTCCTTAAATGTTCAGTATCCCTAATGAACGATATATGCATCATCAACGACCTGGTGGAAAATGGCGACTCAACCCCATTGCAGACTACACTCTGCACCCATAAATCCCGCATCCCCCTCCCCCATTACGACTTCCAGCCTGTCCCACACTTTCACTATTTGTAAAAGTAGCCGCATGTCATTCAGTAAACTGACAAACGTTTATGTCCTAATTTTATACTGATTATGAACTTCAGAAGCAAAAGTACCCAGCGTTGAACGGACTTGAAAACGAAACGTGAAACATTCAAAGTTTTAAAACAATTCACAAAAAAACTAAAGTCAAAAAAGATTTGTTTGCATTGCTACACATACAAAAAATTACATCAACATTCAAAGAAAAACTGGTACTGAGAATTGATACATTTTTACTCTGCACAGGATATTAAAACACCTGTCAACGGGTCTGGATTTAATTATGTTATGTTGAATGAAAATGGCAGACGGGACCGAGATTCGAACTCGGGACCTTGAGCTTAACGCGCTCTTACCAACTTACCCGAGAGGCGAGCGGGATGGCGTAGTTGGTAAGCTCATGAGCGCGTTAAGCTCAGGTCCCGAGTTCGAATCTCGGTCCCGTCTCCCATTTTCATTCAACATAACATAATATGTTACTTGGCGGTGAAGTTCACGGTAATATAATATATGGTTCTGGATTTATTTAGCTCATTTTGCCCAGCGTTATCTGGGGTTCTTATATCATCTTCTTCGTTTTCTTCTCCTGTGGCGCTACAGCCCAGTGCGAGACATGGCCTCCTTTATTCTACGCCTCCAAAATTCTCGATCCTCCACCTTCCTCTTCCAATCTCTCAGTTGTAGCAAATCCCAAGTATCCTTTCGAACTGCATCCTTTCCATCTGTTTTTAGGTTTCCCCTCGGTCTCTTCTTATGTATTCTTTCTGAGAGTGCTTTCTTTGGTATTCTATGATCAGACATTCTTTGTACATGTCCAGCCCATCTTAGTCTGTGCAATTGTATGTATGAGCAAAGTAGGCTTTGTTTGCGAGAAACACTCTCTCTTCATTCTCGGCTGCTTCATCATTATTATTGGTGACCTCAGTACCAAAGTATTTGAACGAAGAGACTGCCTCTACCAATGTTACCAATGGAATATGTTTCTAATTTACGGTTGTTTCGTGCTTTTGTTTTATTTATATTTACTTCTAGACCCATTCCTTTTGCTGCTGCCCCCAGTTTAATATTCTGTTCATTGATATCTTTTCGGTTTTGCTTAGTATGCATACATCGTCAGCATATCCTATAATTTGGGTCATTCTATTAATGATTGTTCTCGTTGGATCAATATCCCATTGCCTAATGACTTTTTCTAGAGCCAAATTGAAAAGCGTAGGTGCTAAGCTATCTCCTTATTTCAAACCATTACTTACGGGGAAGGAGTCCGTGACCACTGACTGCACTATTACTAACCCTGTCGTGTCCTGCATCGTTAGTTTGGTCAGCCTTATGAACTTGCTTGAAGTCTTTGAATATTTGGTGTACTTGTGTATTGTATTTCTTACATTTATCTAATATGTGCCTCAACGTGAATATTTATCTACAGTAGACCTACCTCTACGGAAACCTGCTTAAAATCCTCCAATTATATTTTCTATATATGGTGTTGATTTTCCGTGTATCAAGTTATTAAGAATTTTATAACCAGCAGGCTAATACCTCTATAGATCTCGTAAAGTAGTTTGTCTCCTTTCTTGTGCACAGGACAGATAATGGTGGTCTTCTATTCTTCAGGCATAACTTCTTCCATCCATATGTTTCTTATAATATAATGGAGCTGTTTCCATAGATGTTTCCATGCTCTCCTCCATGGAGATGTTTCCATGCTCTCCTCCATATTTAAGCAGTTCTGCGGGGACAATGTCACTTCCTGGTGATTTGTTGTTATTTCAATTATTTAAAGCAGCTTTAAACTCTTCATATGAGGGTGGTCCAATATATATCTCCATTACTAGAAGTTGTTCATTGGTTGAGACGTGTACAAGTTGGTCACTTTTATTCAGTTGTCCTTGAAAATATTTTAGCCACCTTTCTTTAACTCTCTCTTCATTTTCCATAATTTCTCCTTCTGTGTTCCTACAAAGCTGTGTCCTCGGCTTATATCCTATCTTCATTACATTAATTTGTTCGTAAGCTTCTTTTACATTGCGGTTGTTGAAGCTATCTTGAATTGTATTTAAACCTTCCTCTACATTTTCTCTTTTCTTTTTTTAAACATTTTCGCTTCTCTACGAAGTTTTTTGTATCTTACCGGTCTTGCTTTTGTGTGCCTTTCTATCATGTGCCTATATGCTTGTTTTTCTCTAATTCACATTCTGCATCAAACCAATTTTTCTTCCTTGTGCTCTTACTTAAACCTATAGTGTTCTGCGCGGCTGTATTTATGATATCTTTCTACGAATTTCAGTCATCCTCTATTCAATTCGTTTGGGTACCGTGAACTAAACCTTCCGATATCATCTTTTGATATTCATTTCTTATATTTAATTTCTGTAGTTCTTCAACCATAAATTTCTTTTGTTTTGCACTGCTATTCGGTTGCGATACTTAATCTTAACTAAGTAATGATCCGAATCGCAGTTAGATCCTCGAAAATATCGATGACACTACTGGTTCCTCTTTTGTCTATAAGGAAGTGGTCTATTTGATATCCTGTCCCACTTGGACTTCTCCATGTTTCTTTATGTTTGTCATTGTGAATAAAACAAGTAGAGGATGTGACCATATTTTTACTCTTTGCTAGATCGATAAGTCTTTCTCCACTGTCATTCATTTCTTTACGAAGACTATACTTTCCTATTGATTCGTGATACTTTCCCTATTTGAGGATTAAGATCTACTAAAATAATTTTAACGTCATGGCCGGGTGATATATCATACCACCTCTCTATTTCATGATAACACACTACCTTATCTATTTCATATTTTACATTTGTAGGCGCATGGACATTTATAATTGTCAGGTTGAAGAACTTTGTTTTCAGTCTCATTATACACATTCGTTCATTAATTGGTTTGAAGTCAATTATGTTACTTCTATGTTCTTTATAAACCACAAAGGCGATCTCGAATTCTTTTCTCCCATTCTCTTTCCCACTGAACATTATAATATAATTATCTATATCCATAATACCCCTCCAAACACGTTTCTTGGATTGCTTTGATATGCAATTTGTAGTCATCAAGCTCACGCATTAATTTCTTTAGATCACCAATACTATTAGTACTTCTCAAATTCCATGTTCCGATATTCATATCCATAATTCCTTGCCTGATTCGTATCCTATTTAGTCTTGCATTCCGAGATTTCTCCTGAGGTTCCTTAATCCCATTAATTTAGAAGCAACGGGGGATCATTCCATTGTTAGTTTCCATTGGTAGTTTCCCACCTAACAGCCTATGGACTCTGTTGGTTTTCTGTCAGGGATTTCTCTTCCCTTAGCCTTTGGGGATCCCTCCCCCTCCTGCAAGACACCAGGTGGTTCTCATATAATATTCCACATACGTTAGTTTTCTAATTTCTCTGCTTTCACGTTATGTTAATTACAAAAATTAAAAACCACGAAGAAAACCTAAAAAAATACATGGAGCTGTAGGTTAATATGCATGTAATTACGAATTATTTTGAAATTCAGGCAGAAGGTACCTACACATCACGCAGAAATAAACAAAGCTCATAGTTAAGACCTCTGAATTATTTGGTTATGTACGCGAAAACAATGTTTTTATAGTGTTTATATTATTTTGTTTCTACGGTTCGATCACGTAGCTGGTATGCTCAGTGGATTGTCCGTCTCGCTTAACGCAATTGAACTCACGTGCACATTATTAAGTTTCATAGTGAACAGTCGTGTGATTGAAGATCAGCAGTCAATTTGATTTGTTTTTCTTCCCTTGTAATATACTTTGCATTTTCATTACAATAACCCTTTGTTTCCTTTGTAATTTCAAATAATTTCGAGATTACTTTTTCTGGTTTCCATGCTACAGACATTGCAAGTAATTCTCATTAATTAGGATAGATTTCAATTCACACAAAATATTTTGAAACATCCTGAAATAATGTAATAAGTTTATAAACAGGGATCCGTTTTTTTTTTCATTTGAAAGTTTGATGGTTAACTTCGTGTGAATAGATGCTCGGTAATTAGGATTAATAGAAATATGTTGCAGCAACTCTGATCCCGGCGGGATGCATCGTGGGAATGAGTCTAACAGGATGTAACTCCATTATCGGGGTTCTCCTCTTCTCGATTGCAGTAGCAGCGGTGGGCGCAGAATCTGTCTCCATTATTGTCAATCATCTCGACATCAGCCCCAACTTTGCAAGTAACTATTGACATCATTTTTATTTACTCTCTTTTAAAGACGAGATTGTTTAATAATCATTGAAATTATAGATAGTTTATTTGCCGATCGGCGCCGAGTCTCTGGCCACCTGTGAGAACTACCCAAGTTATCAGTCTCTTAACATAATTTGGTTCATCCGCTGCGTCCATTTACTCATCAACTGACTATTTTGAAGACAAAATGGTATTATTTATTTATTGAGATAACGCAGGTGGCCCGTGGCGTAGTACCTAGCGTACTCGCCTTCTACCTCTCGTGACGCTGGTTCAAACCCAGTAGAATTAGCTGTGGTGGACGAAGCGGGGTTCGCGGCAGGTTTTCTCGGGGTACTACCGTTTTCCCTCCCTATGATTCACTCATCATCATTCTCTCTCATGCCATTCGTTTATCACCCACCTCGGGAAGGTGCGTCGGAAGGGCATGCCCTGCCTTATCAAAAAGAGGCACCATACCTTCCTCCATCTCCGACCACTTATATATAAGGGAAAAAAAATTAGGGAAACACATCAATATAATGCAGATATTCTGTAATTATTATCTAGGTAAAGAATAACAATAAATGACTTAAAAAGTGTATAAATATCAATAAGAGGCCACGAGTTTTATAACGTTACCAAGGTAAACGCGTGTGATTTATTATCACAAAAAATTAAAAGAAACTAACATTTGAGCGTTTACTTTTATTTACCTGGATAATATGGAAGATACTTTTTCACCCATCTGCTAGGCAAGTTTCACTCTGCTTCAGATTTAGCATTAAACAGCGTATAAACCTCATTAGAACAGTTAAAAATTGTACAGAGTAACCCACAATGGAGCATGATGTAACTCATATACAATTCCCTACGAATGTTGTTTATTTCTGAATGGTCAGATGCACCCGTCAGTGCTGTTAACTTTTAGGGCTCAAGTAATCAAGTAACGTCTTTTCTCGATGTAATTTTTATATTGTGTTATGTGGGAAACGTAAAAATGTGAAACCAAAGGAAAGTTCAGACTCACCTTTTAATGCTCTAACGAACGTTACTTCATTTGTGCGGATTGCTTCGTTCGGTCCGCGGAATAGGAAAGAAAAAAATCAGCGGACATTTCCTTATTACTGTACATGATTTTATACTTAATTCATTAATGTAACATAATAACAAATCATGATAAGTAAATAAAATCATTTTTTAATCGAAAATAGACAATAGATAGAATTGGACAACCCGAGAATGGTTTTTTGTGTGTCTCTTTTAGTATATGTGAATATGACTTAGGTCATAAGACCAGTTCTTACACCACTTCACCTTCATCTAAATACATAATGAAATTTTCAAAAGTAGATATAATTATCACATTGAAAACAAGCTGAATGAACGCGGCACGACCTGGAACATGATATGATAATACATCGTTTTTATTTCTTTTTCTTCAACTTCAATCAGAGTAATGTCCATATTCACAGTAAAAATCACACGATTTTATTCTGTATCTTATTCACCGCACCCCAAAGCTTAGGGTTCGGAAAGATGACTGAAATTAAGATTTAATATGACATCACCAAATACTTACGCAGTATTTTTGTTGCTGAACACACAAATTTAGCGACTATAATGGTCGAGGTTAACACTAATTTTCCTATAACGTTTTTTTCAAATTTTCAGATGCTTCTACAGACTTGCATTACTTATTTGCGTTCGACAGTACGTGGACATCAATACCATCCACACTCACCTATTGGCTTAATGGCACAACTTTACCCCTAAGAGAGCTAAGAATATCTCACCGCACCCATTAGTACTCAAATTCTACTTAAACTGCATGACGTCACAAATCACCTAAACGGTCCCTTAACCTTTTTTTTTAAATTTTTATGGTCAACACATGGATATAAACATAATTGGAAGTATTAAAATTCACTTCAACATTTCATGATCACCTTACATGTAGATCCTTTGGATAGATGTTAGAAAAGGATGAAATGTATAAAGTTGCGAAAATGAAGAGATAGTGCCATTTCTGACATCTAAACACAAGACAGTAAGACGGGAAAAAATTATAGGAAAGGATCGATTTGCGTTGGTTCCATGGTTTCCGAGTTGAACAACTATATGAATGTGGACAGTATTCTTGACTGAAGATTAATATACAGAAATAAATGTATATGCAACTATAAGAAAATACCACAAAAGATGTTTGATCAATTCATGCTCCAGGGCAACGCCGTGTAGATTCAGCTAGTAAACAATAAAACTGCGGTTTTGAGCTCTCAGATCAAATACAATCCTGAACATTTTTGAGTTATTTTCACGAGTGTATTGTAATACCACAATATTATTCCAGGTATGCTCATTGCTTTGACCAATATATTTGAGACGATACCACATGTCATAATACCAACGATTCTAGCGTACTCACCGGCGGCAGAGGTAAATATGTATCAATATTATTTTAAATAAATAAAAAATCACGAGAATAGCTTGTGTTTATGTCTCGAATACGTAAATCACGAAGATATTCTATTTGCTCAACAATAATTTATCTTGCAATACAAAAATAATAACCTTAGTTTACCGAATTATTTTAGTACAGTAATATAAAAAGAATGATTCCTAAATAAGATGGCCATAGTCCAACTTGGTCAGTGAAATATTCTGGGTGTTTCAGAAACCCTATTACTGTTATAGGTGTTGTAGAGCTGACTCAAATCAGCAATGTTTGGTAATAAACCTATGTCCGGAAATACTCCGTTTGGAAGATAAACAACTTTAAAATACCGTCAAAGGATACGCTGCTCGTTCATCAACCAACTCGTATCTGCGTGAACTACAACATACGCTCGAAGTGGCGCCCACGAGTTTCGTTGCACAAAATGTACCTGCGAACAATGTTCACATACCCACGGTCCAAAAGTTCTGGACTACCCTGAATGATCTCCGCTGCAGCCATTATACGGAAAAGGAGACCGTCCCGTGACTCCACAAGGGTCTCGTAAACAATACTCTTCATGTATCCCCACAGGAAAGGGTCCCGAGGTTTTAAATGGGGCGATCGTGGTGGCCAACGATTCGGTCCACCGCGACCTATCTCCCTGTCCCCGAATGATTGGCGAAGGTGCTGACGGACGTCGCGTGAAAAGTGGGCAGGCGCGCCATCATGATGGAACCACATCGTCCACAGGATATGCAATGGAACAATCTACAAAAGCTGCACCAGTACGTCTTGCAGGAAGGTCAAGAAACTGTGACCCGTTAGGCGGGGCGGTAGAATACACGGGTCAATCAGATGACCACGGATAATAGCAGCCCACACATTAATACCGAAGCGATGTTGAAATCGATGGATATATGTGGCATGAGGGTGTTCCTCATCCCAAATGTGACTGTTACGACGGTTGAGCAGACCTTCGTTTGTAAAATGCGTTTCATGTGTAAAAAGAATAATCAGAGGAAAGTCTGGAACGTCGACACAACGGAGTAGAAACCACGCGCAGTAATCGGCACGTGGCGTAAAATCAGCTGGACCCAATGCCTGCACCCTCTGAAGGTGGTATAGGTGAAGTTGCTGGTCTCGGAGAATTCGCCAGGCGCTGCTCTGAGATACATCCACAGCACCTTCGATGTTGCGAGTACTCGTAAAAGGGTTTTGGTCGATTATTTGGAGGAATTCCTCTTCCACGTCAACAGTGCGGCGCGTCCGGTCATGAACACAATCGGCTCTATTAAACTTGAAGATGTCGCTTTCCCGAAGCCGGTGTTCCAATCTTGCGAAAATGGCATGTGATGGACGGGCACGACCCGGAAATCGTTCGTGATACAGGCATAGTGCTAATCGACCATTTCGTCCACTTTCACCGTAGATGAGCAACATGTCGGTGTACTCGGAAAACGTGTACTCCGCCATTTTATAATGCACCGTCTTTCTCGAACGCTCAGTGGCAACTGATTTACGTGCGCAACAATTCATTGGATTGTTCTCTGATGACATGTAACATGACGTCACACAAGACATTGCGTGACACGAGACACCGTCCTCTGTCAATGAGTATTGCCTTCCATCGTTCAAAGTCGTTTATCTACCAAACGGCGCATTTCCAAACATGGTTTTATTACCAAATATTGCTATTCTGATTCCCCTCTACAACACCTATAACTGTGCAATAGGAATTCTGAATCGCCCAGTAATATAAAATACCTGTATAGTACAAAGAATATACATAAGCGAAAAAGAAAAAAATCAGCGTTGGAACAAGAAATTGACGAAGTATTAACCATAATTTCTCGCTACGATTGAGTTGTTTTTATATAAATAAATACATAAATTTTATAGTAAAAAAGTAGTTGCAAATTGCGTATGACCACGTGGAGGACAATAAACTAAATTACTCTCCGGAAGCAAGCAAGGGACCATCTCATCAATTCTGATCACGTGCTCTAATGCAGAGGCGAATTAAAAATTTTACCAAACTCAAAGATAACAAAAAAATATTAGCTACATGTTAGAATATCAATAGAATATCAACAAATTACACTCACGTTTTCAAACGTTTTTGACAATTTCTTTTCCTGAAAATTGATTTTCCCCGAAAGTTTCGCGTTCACAGAACTTAAAGTTACTGAAAATCACTTTAAATGTAACATAATTTTTTTGTTAGTTTCACATTTCTTTATAGCTCCCGAACCATTAACCAGTACTTTCTAATAACCGTACTCAATTGTTGTTGACAGAAGACTCCCTATGTATCGATCGTCATCGCAGCGATCTATGTGTGCACATTTTTATTCTTTGTCACGTTCGCCTCAGGCCAAGTGCAGCCCTGGAATTACTCTAAACCAACACGAATGCATCAAGAATATAGAGATTCGACGTTTTAACAGTGACATTGGGAATGAACACGACGAGGTTTGACATACGTAGTTTTTAACCAATAGAGAGAGACATAGGGAAGTATTTGTGTTTTTCCACAAGAAGTTCATTATTTAATTAAGTAAATAAATTGTGAAGTAGATTTTTTAATATATCTTTATGATTTAGTATCATGTAAAATCGTCTTAACATAATGAATCGCTCGATTATGTACAGTACAATTACCACAACTTCGATTAGTTTTTATTGTTCATATTAAATATCATGTAAATATGTTAAATAAATATTAAAAATTATTTTGTGTGTATTACTTATATATTGACTCACTATACCGGAATTAAGTTTAATGTCTGTGACGAATTGGCAAACATCTGTTTAATGGACATGTAATTAACAGTGAATGTAAATAACGCACATAATGTCATTCCATCGAAATCTTACTTATTTCTGCTCGAAGAACGTTCTCAAATTATGATTTACTGCAGTGTAAAAAAAATTGCGATCTCATTGCAACAAAATTTCAAATCAATTAAATGGGCAAAATTCTACAATGTAGGATGTTTTGAAAAAGAAAAAAGAAATCCTCAGTTGTGTGATTGTCTTCTTTTAATTTCTCAACCTTCTCAAATGTAATGTTTGACGATTGAAATTGAACACGGTAATGAGAAACACTTTGAAAATATTTCATCCAAATTAATAGTTCAACTACTCTAGAAGTAACGTGCGTTAGAAAAGTAATGAGACATTTCTTTGCGGTCAAATTTGCCAAGGCACGCACTAGATTAGGAGTGGCCACACATCAGACCGAAACCGACCAAACGTTTTCAGGTTTCATCGGGTCGGGTTGTGAGGACAGTTAATCCGAAAAGATATCGGATAACTGAAACGGCGTCGTTGCAGATATAACAAATATGACAGTTTGGTCAGAAGATAGACCCGGTACTCATTTTACAGCGGGCTGAGTGAGACTGGGAATCAGACTGGATGTTGAGGTGTATCCAGAACTTGAACATGATGTACCCTGAAAGGAGATTCATAAATTAATTATGGTACCTTGCTTCATTAACTCGTTGCACTAGTCAACGAATATTACGTCAAATAATATTTTCATGCGTAGTTTTTATTGTAACAAAGCCAATTCAAATTAATATATATTAAAAATTTGTAAATTGGCATATCAGCAAACGATCTTATTATTTGAATAATAGAATTTTATATCAAACACTAACTTCGTTTCATTTTCAAGGACCCACTTAGTGAAATGAATATATCACCTTCAAATTTGTGATACGCAATTGCGCCTTTCAATGAATGGCTTTATTAATACTAACACGTTGAGAAACTTTTCAGTTTATCATTTTTATTGTAAGTTAATTTTTAGTATACGTATCACGCTATTTTCATTACAATTGAAATACAAAATGTATTGAAATACAAAACGAGTTCATTATGACTTTTACTTATTAATTAAGTTTTTTAATTAAACATTTTCACACATTCTAACAGCCAACGTTTCGACAAATAAAAGAAGCTCGCGGTTAAAACAATAACAAAGATTTACGGGCACTTAATCTACCACAAATGCAGCATTGTTTAACGAGAATAAAGATGCATTATTCCAACACAGTGGAGGATCTATGGGAGGAGGGACTAAGGGGGTTATAGCCCCCCCCCACACACACACACACATACAATTGGACCTC
The DNA here is from genome assembly GCA_002313205.1 of Laupala kohalensis. Taxonomy (NCBI): domain Eukaryota; kingdom Metazoa; phylum Arthropoda; class Insecta; order Orthoptera; family Trigonidiidae; genus Laupala; species Laupala kohalensis. The sequence continues at coordinate 381,048 of NNCF01131024.1, read as the reverse complement.
TTAACAGATAAAATTGAAGTTGATAAATGACTTTTTTTTTAGTGTTACCAGGTTATTAATTATTATTAGTCATTATTGTTATTCATAATACCGGATTAATGAAACTAATACCATATTAATAACTGTAATAAATAATTGTTATTCTTGTTATTAATATCAGATTGTTTATTGTTAATTATTTATTTGAAGTATTTCACTTAAGGTAATATTTATAAAAATTGTGTTGTAAAACCATTTTTTTAATACATGGTCCCGGGTTTGCCCTCCCCCCTTGATTACGGCATAGATCCGCCGGTGTTACAACACACTACAACAAACTATCTACAATAATATTTACATACCTTGTACTTCGTTTCATAATATACCACATTACAAATATAATACCCCTCACTACGCTACTCACTTTTAACTATTCTTTTTGCAACCAAAAAACTGTATTTTCTAATTTTATCTGCGCTTAGGCAGAGAATGTTGACTTTATTGGGGAAGTTATACCAATGATGGTTATTTTATTTCTTTTGTCTATGAGAGTTAAATGAAGTCTATAGTGTTATATTACAATTGCAGATAATACGGTTCTCTCGTATTTGTATTTGTAAGTTTGTAGTTGTCATTCTCCAACAATGGTTCGGGGGATAATAAAATAATAAGATAGGAGACTGGCAAGCGTAATATGTAGCAGTTGGAACTACCCATATCCTGTGAAAGGTATTATGAGAACACTACCATCTTTTGGACCTATTTATTCATTAGAAAGCTAGGTGCAATCTGGAAGGGGTTTAAAAGCTAACAGACTATATCACCATTAAGTCGTGAAGAGGAACGGAATAATAACAACAATTCGAAATCAACACCAATATAACAAGAAGACATGCAACACAGATTAGTCCTCAGCCCGCATTACGGATCAATACCTACCCCAGTTAGTTCGAAGAAACTAGGTTCTATTGGAATTCCCGTAATTCTTTTTGTTAGAGAAACATTGAATGTATAATTTTGTTGACTGGGATTATGTGATTTTTCAGAGGAGAAAGCACCCGTCACTTCAAAAGCCATCAATAACTGGCTGCGTGATGAAAACACACCATCCACAGTGGATGACATCTATGAAAATAACACGTACACTCCGCAAAATCTATTCGCAAAGGGTGTGATGAAGAATTCAGATTCTTGTTCCACGGGTTTCTCGATTGTAGTAAGAGAAGTACCCCTAATGAATTTAAAGCTATGCTCGAGAAGTTCGATGTAGATGGCAGCTTCCGGGTAAAGTACGATCAATATCGTTTAATATAAACGTAGGCTTCCGCGGCCGGAGTCAGTATGAATCGCGTCTTAGTAGATAAAACTACCAACGTTTCGGCCATCATGCTGTGGCATTCTTCAGGGCAATATAGACAGTGATATTGTGTCACTGTCTATATTGTGGCTAAAAAAATAATTAATTGGAAGATTTGTGAGAAGAAAACAAATGGCATGCTTTACAACAATAGTTTAAAGAAAACATATCGTGTATTCAATGTTTTATAAGGAGAGAACCGCTTAAGAAGCGGACAATCTGGAACAGTAAGTTCATAAAATGAATTTACAAGTGGAAGGCGGGAAATAAGCATAGTTCAGATGGAAGAGATACTATGAGCTGAAAGGGATACAATATGACAACTAAAACTTATGATTACTTTGAGGAGGAGACAGGATTTCAGTAACGACCGGATACGACAAATAGTAAAAGTGTGAAACAAAAAGTCCACGTTACGATCAATGATAAAACATACGAAGGACATTAATAAAGACGAATTTTAAAGAAAATTGTATTAATGTTTCCACTACAGTTCTTTCCTAAGAGTTTGCAAAGTGACCGAGGTCAAGCCATTCCTGAAAGGGGAGAATAGAGATATGGGGAAAATCGGGGATACAGACCCATTTGCTTATTACTGGTTCTTTGAAAACTGTTTGATAAATAAACAAGAGAAGCAATTATGATGAAGGTGAAAGGAAAAATGAATAAATATTAATTTGGCCTCACCCATGGAAGAGATACGGAGAATACAATTAAAGAACTCGTCTTAAGAATTAATAAAAGGGAAAAGAAATATACATTGGCTATCATTGATTTATCGGGGGTATTTGATAGTGCGGTGTGGTTCTACGAGAGCTGCATAATACTGGAATTAAAGGGAACTTGTTGAGTCTCATAACATCTTATTTTAAAGATCGATATGCTTTCCTCATCTTTAGACCTGAAAGGGTGATGGCTGGTTGTCCGCAGGGCAGCATTATTGGTCCCATATTTTTAAGTATTGGAGTAAACAAAATTTTGAATGAAATGAAATGAAAAGAAATGAGATTTGTCTTAGCAGATGCAGATATTATCGCTCAACTGTGGAAGGAAGCTCTCAAAAATAAATTGAAGGAGGTATTAAATTAATGGAACGATTTATTAGGCTACGTGAGGAACAAAAATTAGATATTTCAAGGGATAAAACAAATGCTTTTGTCTTTGGAATGATGCAAAGGAGATTAAGTAGACGAAATCCAATAATAAATATTTCAAATTTGTTATTTAAGATGGACAAAATTAAATATTTAGGAGAGATACTTTACGAGATATAAACATTTACCAACCATTTTGAAAATGTTGTGGAAAAAGTGAAGAAATTTATGTATAAAGTAACAGGACTTTGCTTTAGTAAAGACTAAAGCATAATGAAGAAGTAAAACTTAAAATTGGCAATTTTAATGTATTTTGCTATTGTATAGCATAAAAGATCTAAACTCATACATAATGATACAAGATTAAGTAGTGCTCGTAGAATTTGTGTAGTGACTGGTCTCGTATGTTATCGTAGTGTAGCAAAAAAAACTCTGCATATAATAAAGAAAATACTGCCCCTTAATCTTGTTATCGATAAGTTTGCTATGAGATTATATTGTGCGCAGAGGAGAGGGAATCTATATAGATGGGAAGCTAATTAACAAAACCAATAAAGGATGTAAAGGAAGGATCACCAAAAACATTTTTTGTGCCGGCAGGTAAGATGGGAGAAGGTGAAGGAGTAAGAGACCTACATCGATTCATGCAGCAGGTGGAATTCACGAATAAAAATATAAATTTGTTTCAGACAAATGAACCAACTCAGTAAATTTAGACTTCATTGCAAAAATAGTTCCCTACAAAAAAGGATTCCTAAAATAGAAAAATGCGGTAATGCGGATGATACAGTGGTGAATATAATATATAATAGAAACGTTAATGTTGAAGAAAGAGAACGGTGGTTGGCAAAAGTGAGGCATAGAGTATATTCAACTCCCAAAATTGGGGAAGATATACAGACAAGAATCTCATTTCTGAATTTCCAAGAAATGTGACTGAATGTTAGCCCGGCGAGTGGCAAAAGTGATAAATTTGGGGTGGAAAAAAATCTCATCTAGTTGGGGAACGCTAATGCGTACGATTTCATGAAAACAAAAGAAGACAAGGCAAAAAATTTAAAATTAAGACAAATAAGATCACATAAAGAGGAAAACTTAAATATTGTTAGTGGAGTTAAGAAATAAGGCGTGTAAACATTAGCAACAGCTATTGACTCAGGAAGAGGGAGACGGAAATAAATAAAATAACGCATAAAGAATTACATCATACTAAGAATGTAACAATATACAAAGCAAACATTGAAAATACCAATATGAATATATAAAGCAAACACTGAAAAAACCAATATGAATATATAAAGCAAACACTGAAAATACCAATACTATATATAAAGCAAACACTGAAAATACCAATATACAAAGCAAACACTGACAACAACATATAGAGAAAACAAAAAACGCCAACATAAAAAGAAAACTCAAAAACAATATATAAAGAACTAAATCAAAAGGTTATACAAAGATAATCCACATTATACCTTGAAAAAAAACACTATTACAAATAATGCTCTAAACCACTATTACAAATAATGCTCTAAAACACTATTACAAATAATGCTCTAAAACACATTTACAAATTCCGCCCTGAAAAAAAACTATTACAAATTACACCCTGAAAAAAAAACTATTACAAATTACACCCTGAAAAAAAAACTATTACAAATTACACCCTGAAAAAAAACTATTACAAATCACCACCCTGAAAAAAAACAAATACCACACTGAAAAAAACCCATATAAATACTACTCTGAAAAAAACCCATATAAATACCACCCTGAAAAAAACCAATAAATATATTACACCCTGAAAAAAACAATAACTAAATTATACCCTGAAAAAAAATTATACCCTGAAAAAAAAAATTATACCCTGAAAAAAAAATTATACCCTGAAAAAAAAATTATACCCTGAAAAAAAAATTATA
>NNCF01131024.1:332552-375542 GCA_002313205.1 Laupala kohalensis | reverse complement strand
GAAAACGCAACAGATAAATCTTACCCCAGAAAACGCAACAGATAAATCTTACCCCAGAAAACGCAACAGATAAATCTTACCCCAGAAAACGCAACAGATAAATCTTACCCTGAAAACGCAACATAAATCTTACCTTGAAAATGCAACATAAATCATACCTTGGAAAGCAGTTTTCAAATCAATTATACATTAAAAAACGCAGTATACAAATAAATCATACTCTTTAAAACATAGTATACAAATAAAACACCCTTAAAACCATAGTATAGTAGTAAAACGTAGCCTGAGAAATACAGATTATAATAAGTCATACCCTTAAAATGCAACAGATGAATCGTACTCTGGATAACAAAAATAGTTTGATCTTAAAGCGAGAAAGGAAAATATATAAAATTATATTTGGAAAAAATAGTTATACAAACTCAAATCCACAATAGAGAAATTATGCAGAAAACTTTTAAGTTAAATTCACAAAAAAACACTAATAAATAATTTATCATGACAAAGGAAAACATTNAATTCTGTAGCCCCATCCTGGCCCGGGTTTTTCTCCGTTTTTCCTTCTGGTAGAGGCGGATTTATCATACAGGTTCTCTAGGCTTTGTCTAGGGGCGTGTTTATTGTAACAATAAATCGTGAATTTAGTGTTATTTCAATTCTTATGATTTTTAAACACTATACTCAGAATAATCTATAGTTCGATAATAACTTGTTCATGTAATTTTTTTGCTTAAAATTACAAACATATTGACATTCTATTAGTATTATAACTCGCAGCCAACTTTTTATCTTATCTAGGAACTTTTGCTGAAATTTTTGAATCCGCCTCTGCCTTAGGGTCCTTGATCGGAATTGATGGGATGGTCCCTTGTTTGCTTCCGGAGAGTAAATTAGTTTTTTTCCCTCCACGTGGTCATACGCAGTTTGTACTGTTTTTTGACAATAAATGTATTTATTTATTTATTTATATAAATTATCGAGCTATACATAGAATATTTATAAATCAAGTAGCCTTACCCGGAAAATAAATTTGTACGAATCATCATGGCCACGTACAACTGGAGAAACCGTACAACTGGTAATCCCAACTCAGCAAGGTTCTATTTTGGACTGTATAATAGCCGATGCCGTTGTGGAAACTGTCAGGGAATACTTTTAAAGAACGGTAGTAATGATTTTTTTTTAAAGGAAAATTGGACAGAAGGTGTAATCACAGTGGTCATAGGAAGAATAAAGAAAAGACCTAGAAAATGTGGGTTACTTATATCAGTTTTTTTAGTACGCGTTTGATAGCGTGACCTGAAGGTTTTACTGGAGTGTTTGTAACGTCCCTGTCTAGAAGAAAAACGCAAAAACTGGAAATCTGTCATATTNGCCTTAATTCTGTCTCTTATACACATCTAGATGTGTATAAGAGACAGGTATTACCGTTCCAGTGTACTGGACTGTATATGTTGTGTAATATCCCTCAAGGAATAATGAAAGAAAGGGAAGAAATAATTCCATTTGTGTACGACGTATGTTATTTACTTACGGAAAGGGGAGGGATAAAAAAAAGGAGTAGCAGTTTTACATAAATTCATTAACAAGATGACATGCAAGACATTGACGCTTCCTACAAAAACGAAAGGAATGGTAATAAAGATGAGATGGAATAGTATAAGATAAAATATGGTGATGGTTGGTGACTACAAATGGAAAAAATTTAAAATACGTCGAGTATAAAAACCGGCTGTTGCTGAACATAACTACATGTGTGGGAAGGTAAACAAAACCTTTTTTTTCAGTTTATTTCCTGATCATTAGTTCACCCTGCCTCTATAGCAATCGCAATACAGGTTCTCGTTTTCTTTTAACATTGTAAGAGAGTCACAGCACAAATTGACCGTATAGCGCATGTACCTTGGCCGCCATGAGGTTTATTGTCTCGTTATTTCTCACTCTAATCCCACTGCAAAACCGTTCGCAAAATCCCTATGGATGTGATGTACTCATCCAGTATGTTGTATTTCCATTCTTTGTTAATCAGTTGCGGAAAATTCTTCAAATTCAAAATATATTTATGTCTATAATTTCTCATTTTCTGTGCACGCTCTGTCCCAAAGATCACACAATCCCACAAAATGTTGATTGATGCAATGCTTCATTCTCGCCACAATCAAAATCAGATACAACATCCTTTCCGATCCTCCGTAGGTAGTTCCTAAAATGACCATATCCAGTAAGGTATTCCAACATTAGTCGACTAGTTGTAAACCATCGTCTATTCTTTCTCACAAAAGTTACCTTGTCTATATAACTGTATGTCTGCCTTCCTTCCGAGCTTTCTTCCCACCTCGTCTGCCATCCCTCCATTAAATGCTCTGTTAACTCTCGTCGTAAGCAAATTCCACCTGACCTGTACGGACTTTAGTCGAGGCGGGTGGTGCAGTGGATAGCACACCTGCGGTCAGAGCCATAGGTTCCTGGTTCGAGACCCGGCCAGTCGCATTTTTCACCTGTCTGTAAACATTGCAAACACTCCTCGAAGAGTAGGTACTCGGAAGTTGAGTATTGGTAGAGGAATATTTTTAAAAAAATATTAGTAAAAACAGCAGTTCGATAGAACAATAAACAACCAGCTAGAAATAATATATTATGCGCAAGTCACACCCCGAGTTACGAACTGGATACATAAGGTGTCAAATACGCAATGCAAATAGCACAGCACAGAAAAAATTACAGAGACCAGGGCAACGGGATAACCACGGTCAAAGATCAGTAAAAATAGGGTGTAAGTCGGGATAGTATGCCCTTCAGCCAAGTACAGAAGCGATGAAATACTTGAGAAAGAGTCTTCACTAACCATTCGAATGGAAACTATGGCAGTATCAAAGAAGGCCACAGAATTGCAAAGACTCAAGACAGTTCACAAACAAACTAACAACATATCACAACGCTATAAAGTTCCAAAACACAAAAAATGTAACTACTCGACATACAAGACATAAGAAGAGAAAAATACGCGAAAAGACACTTTTCACGAAAAAAATGTCAAGAATGTTGGAATGTGGCAAAAAAGGGCACTGACTTAACAGGTGAAAAATTCGAAAAAGAAGAAAAAACAAACTGCGCAAAACAAGACAACTGACGCAATCTTTGCACGACTTACTGTTAAATACCACTATGTGACAAAATTACCATTAAAAACAATGAAGCTAATATTTGCAGAAAAACAAGCAATGAGTAGATCATATATTACATAACCGTCCCACTCACGTCATGGACTGTGCAAAGCAGTAAAGGAGAAAAAATTTAAAACCGAATTAGCAACAAGATATTAAACAAAATAACAAAAAAACGTATAACAAATAGAGTAAATAAAATATTCAAATAAATAATGTATAAAAAGAATAAAAACAAGTTAAATGATGTAATACGAATAGAGAGCAAGATATCATTTATAGACTAAAAAAGTTAAACATTACTAAAAATCACCCCAGAAAATACATATACGAGAACGCGGTAGACGATACGACTCGTCTGAAACGACGAACGCGGTAGACGATACGACTCGTCTGCAAAACGAAGTCGCTTCGTTGCAACTAACAAATTACTTTAAGTTCGTTTCTGTTTGAAAACATTGCGGTAAAACTACATTCAATTAGTTTTTTTTATAACGATTGTTTATCGGGTTTTTATTGAAGTGAATTTTTTTTTAGTGGTATAGACGTAATTTTATAATTTTTATTTAAATATGATTAAAGTTAAAACTTATGAAATTAGAAAAAAAAATTATAGAAGAAAGTGTCCATATAGTTTTATATATGAACGTTAGATGTACATACATTTTCATAAGTCGATGGTTCTTTGTGCGTAGTTTTTTAGGATGTAGAATGTGTCACTATTTGTGTATATAGATAGTTCATTTCTTGTTGATGTGATGAAGATTTTTATTAATTCTTCTTTGTTAGACTAAATAGAATGGTTTTGGTGCACGATGTTCTACATCCCAAAATGTTTGTTAATTAACTCTCGCTACAGTCCTTATCTACTAACTATACGATAATAGTTGTAAATTAATGCGATTGGTGACTTTTCGTCAACATTGCTGTTGTAAATTTTTATCTTTGCACCCATGACTTTTTTTAGGCTTTGTTGATTTTCTTCTTAAAGGTGTCACGTTGCTTCACAATTTGTCTTCTTAATATCACAAATTAACTTCTGGCTTGCGTATATGTGTTGCATGGTACGTCGTTAAACACGAAGTCCCGAAAGTTTATCGATATAATCGTAATTACCGTACGTTTTTTTTAGTTATATATTTATGTCGCATGATCACGTAGTTCGAGAATTTCATAATGCGCTATCATAACAATGAAAAGTACCGCGTGTACTGTTCTTGAATGGTTTTCATTTGTATACCAGACTTTATCAATACATATTTCGCCGTGTTAATATTTATTATTTAAGTAATAAATATATGTTACACGTTGTCTACTTGATAATGTCGTTAAACAAATTTTGTTGACAAAAGTTATAAAATACGTAATAAAGTAACTTTAATACACTTCCAGAACAGTGTAATAGATGTTGAAATATCGCAAACAAACTTGGTAAATACCGAAACACGTGACGATAATGGCTATCAATTTTAACGGGTTAATGGCAGTTAGAATGTTAAATCGTATTATTGTATTCATATCTGCTTAAAGGCTTGAGTAGTATGAAGAGGGAATTTTAACACAAGTCTATTGGATAGTTTTTACACTATTTAATAAGTCACCATCTATAATTCCTCCTCCATTACCATTAATAAATTCGGAGATCAATAACCCGGCAGATTTTGCGTAGATAAAACGTGGAACTTCAAAACGCGACTGTGTAGATACGGCTTCAAAAATATAAGTTTCCAAATGTCCAGAACGTGATAGATAGGACTTCAAATATTTAAGTTTCCAAATGTCCACTCTAGATGAACACTTAGTGTATATATAAAAAAGAACGTAACGGTACATTTAAAGAAGTCTTTAAGAAAAAGATGTTTTCTTTCTGTAAGACTTTTGGTAGAAATATTTTGGTAGATTGGCAATTCATTTGATTTGTTCAATTACACGTTTTGTCTACGTGTAATTGAAATGAAAACGAGTTACTAATCTAGAAAAGTAGGTCAGTTAAATAGGAATAAAAAGGTCAGTTAAATATGAGTGAGTCAGACAAATGAGTAATGAACATTAATATAGCAGAAATTATTTGAAGTAGCAAATTTGCAAAAGTATACATCTGAAAACATAACATTCATGACCACCCATTATCCCTTGTCTCGTGTTGCGTCCGTTGTCACTCCGTGAGACCATGAACCATGAATTTGGTTCAATCGGAGCGGGCGCCAAACGACAAGGGAATCTCTCCCAGTCCAGTGACTCCGTTGTAGTTCGGCTGAATGTAAACCCATTCAAAATAATGTGTGAGACGCAGTTGGGTGGTAATGTCTAACCGGGATTTGCAACGTGTACAGTGTTTGCAAATCTGACGGACATTGTCACCTTGAGATACTCCCCCGTTGGGAATCTCGCCAACTCATTCTCCCCTAAGTGACTGGAACCCTAGAGCAGAATGGTCTTTGAAATTCACCGTTGCGTCGTTGAAGATTAATAGTTGAAGATGCGTACGTTTATCAACCTCGAGCGAGGTATCAGGCCTAACGTTACACCCTCTCTGTGCAATGAGGACAATGGTTAACGGAAGGAGAAAGGTGAAAGAGATAGAGAGGTTGGGATTTCCTGCAGGGCCATATTCATCAAATGTGATATTTCGTGAACAGCAAAGATAACTAATGAATATTTATCCACATATTACTGGAATAGTATCTTACGTCATCTATTAACAAAACAAAACCTCTGCAGAACATGCAAGAAGGAGATGCTAACTATGCTGCATACTAACTAGTTGACGCAACACGAGAAATCTTAACTGGACTAGCCCTGATGACTGTATGGGAGTGTTAACCCACCCACCCCAATGTGATTAGTGAATGTCATAGTGCAGGTTGTAGAGATATCTTCCGGTGTGATTCTCGTGATTCCACGCCCATGACGACGCTGAAGGGGTCACCAGGTGGAAAAGGAAAGACCTGAAAACCCTTCATGATATCGCATCAAAACTATAGGGTCACGGGTTTACCTGGAGGAACGATGGCGCAGTCATTCCGTCGAATCTGAAATGGGGGTTTAAAAGGTCACCAGTAAGAAATGGGGGGACATGAAAACCCTAATTGAAATTCCATCAAAGCTATAGGGTCACGGGGTCACCAGGAGGATTAAGGGGGGGGGGCTCTTCATTCTTCTGAAGAAGCAATGACATGTTGGTGTAAGCCTGTGTTCCCCTCATACAGTCAAAGTGGCAATCTGTACAATAAAATTGCTGTTCAATGACAGCGTAGTTAATCTACAAAAGGCTAAGCCTTAATTCATTAATTTATTTAATTACCAAATTTGTACCGAATGCGTCGATGGACTAGTCCAGTTTCACTACTCAACCCCTTTATCAATATCCTTGATATCTGATGAGAGTGATCCTTGTCCGGTGAGAGAAGTCCTCCTTTATTCTTGTTTTCTTCAGAACTTTCCGCCAATCCCCTTCACAATGATTCCAGGAAAGACCATCTGAGAAAGAAAATTCATAGCTGAAAAGATATTGAATGATAAAACGGAAAATTTCTTTAAACAAAAGGATATATCACATTTAGGCCCAATTTCGCCAAATTCGTTTAATGTCTTAAACGAGATTTTCTGTGCATTAATGCGCGTTTACAAACTTCTATTTACTAGAAAACTCTTAAATGCGCGGGGACCCTTCGATTACCAGCGAAAATCGCGATTTTCTTCAGTACTGCAAGAAATATGGGTCCATTTTGCTTGTATGCTTGTGGTTCGATTTGCACGTTATGTTCAGTGGCACGAGGGAGACACCCAGCTGCCTCCTGTACACGTTGTAGGCGCTGGTGAGCAATATGATGAGTTTCCCTCCCGTCATTTGTCTTCGAATTACCCATAATGCACTGTAAAACTACTACCAAACCAGAGAATTCTTCGAAAACATTGATTAAGATAGACGATTAGTTTTACATGATGAAACGCATAAAATGTAATCGAGATTCCATTTACCTAATCACGTTTAAGAAAATCGAGCTTATTCTTTATTTGGTGAAATTGGGCATTACACTCTGTTTATTCTCCGAACTGGCCTACGCCAACTGGAATAAAGGGTCAGTATTATTCCATTATTTATTTGTAAATTATATTGTAAAAAGGGAAAAAGTTTTTTTTAGTCCTTATTCTAAATTGCGAAGGGCCATAGCGAGGTCCTACGAGAACTTCCACTTAACCTTGTTACATCTTACTAAAACACAGGTACAGTAGAGAAAGATCGGATTCAGTGAAGTTCCTTGGAATAAAAGTTTGTGAAGAAATCTTCTGGAGGTGCTCGAGACGATTCGAATAACTCCAGAAATGTGTCTAGTGTCATGCAGATGAATTATCATATGTTCAACACCAGAGGTCTTAATGCATGTGAAAGAGGCGGATCTATTGAGGGGGGGCGGGGTTAAGGGAGTTATAGTCTCCCCCCACTCCATTGGACAGATAAAATTGAAGTTGATGAATGGCGTACTTTGTAAATGTGTTTCTATATTAACAACTAAAAGTAATTTAAAACATACGACATTTAATAGAGGAATAATATTTTTATTTCTATTTTTTTATTTAATAAGATTACATAATAGACATTTGTGTAGAAGAATAGCTACGCTCGTTCCCAGCTAAATTTGAAAAAAAAACGTAATCTTTCATTAACTCCTCTTGATATTACATTTAATATTTGAATTGTACTTTATTTATGCAAGAATTTTATTTCGGGAGTGCGCATACCTCCTGACAAATAGGTATTGACATGAATTTAAATATAATTGAATAAAACTTAATTGTTTATTTCACATTAATAAATTGACAAATTAACAATTTCTAAATAGATAAAGAACTTTCATGAATTTTTTTTTTTGGGGGGGGGGTCGACAACGCGACCCCCACTCCCTCACACACACACAGACTGACAATATGCTTGAAATTATTTTGGGGACTTGTTTCTTCCTCACGTATTGCAAAAAAAGTCTGTCCTGTTAAGTTAGTCCCCCATTTCTTGTGCTCGTCTAACACTTATTTCTTTATTTGTTTATGAGTATGACGTCACGATAGAAATATCAGTTGAACCAAATTGGATTGCTACTTGCAAATCTCCTTTCCATGCACCTACACATAGTGGAAAAGGTGATACTCATTGCAGAAAATCTATCGCAGATTCTCTGTCCTGTTGTCCATAATACGAATCTACAAGTCATGCAAAGAACAAATAAAAACTAAGTGCTGAAGACCACGTAGAATAAGAAACGCATTCTGGAATCATGTGGAAGATTACAAACCATACATTCTTAGACTAATTTATCAAGATCAGTTTTCGGATAAGAACATACTCACTTCACGAATTTCTAATGCTGCCACTTCACTTGGCGTTGCGATATTTGTGTGTAGCGTATTCGCTGTATTCGGCTAAATATTTGACGTATTCACAAACATCACAAACTTGCCATCCTCACATGGTCCGAACACGCAAATAACCCAATAATCCCACACACGTTTTCTTATACCAATGATGGACGGGATGTATTTGATATAATTCAAGGAATATTTATACCGCTTCGGTTTCCTACTCCATATACATGCTCCGGTCCATATTAAAGAAACTGCAGAATAAGAAAAGTCAAAATATAGGTTAAAGAACCAGAATAACAAATCTTGGTCACGCGTGCTCTGTTTAGCGAAACACGGCAAACCAAGTGTGGACGGTTCGCGCAAATATTTGCTCTGTTTAGCGAAACACGGCAAACCAAGTGTGGACGGTTCGCGCAAATATTTGCCTTATTTGAGTCCTTTGATATGCGACTAAAAACCGACAAGAGTACGGATACAGGTGTTCGCGTATTTGCCACTTTAGAGCAAATACATCGAATACAGACAATCAGTTCGTCTTCACTTGGCCTTGTTGGTGAATACACAAATGCGCAACGCCCAAGTGAAGTGCCGGCATAAGAGATTCTCTCACCACAATTTTTCTTTCCCGATTCGATTCTCGGATACCACACTACCCTAGTGACCTTTCCTACTTAGGATTCTTCAGCAATTGGTTTGTCCAAGTTATCCGACTCTCGTAAAATATGTCCTTGGGATGTGCCGAATACTTTCCGCGCTCTATGTACTTTTACTGATTACTGGCAACTGACCGTTTTGTTGAGTCATAATGACACGCCAGTGGATTTCATCAAAGAAAAAGAAAATCAAGAGAAATTGAAATTGTGTACGTTTATTATATATAATGCTCATTAATTATTTTTCTCGAATGATTACTCCCGCCCTCATAAGATAGAATGAATTAGAATTCATGGAAATTCTTGCAGAATCGTCGAACCGTACGGGCCTAAAGAAGTTTCACATCAAAAATCAATTTTAAGTCTTATGAAAAAAATCGACAATTGAACACCCCATGAAGATGGTGGCTCCTCAGTGCCAAGATATTGAAATTACACCCAGCAAACAATGGCCATGAACATATTCCCTTCAAAACTGAGTAATAATTAGCTTTTTATTTGAAGAGTCTCAAAGTCAAAGTTTTCGATAAATACGGCGATTACTAAATACTGAACGAACGAAATGATTTAGTTGCGCAAGTCTCATTCATATGTCGTGAAGTGTCGCACTTTTAGACAAATCAATTCAAGTAATATTCGCGGAAATTTATTAATCTTTAGAGGAATAGCTAGCCCATGTAAAGTCGAAATTTCGTTCAAAAATGGAAAAACGCTTGGATGAAGTCAGCATGTCGCAAACATCACAATCCTTTTTTCTTAGGTTTTACACTATTCTCAATTAGAGCTTTCGAGAATATTTCGTTTATAATTCACTCAAAGGGATATCAGTACATTAGTCAAGCTTAGCAACTCTGAAATACAAATTATTTAAAGAGAAATAATCCGATGTATTGATTAAGTGAATTACACTAAGTCACCGTTCATCATACGAGTATTATCGTGAAGGTCACTGAATCAATTGCACAAGTACCGAAAGGTTGAATGAAAGACTGAATACAAACACATTCATCGAACACCAGATTTATCGAACATTTATACAATTCAATTACATCACATGTAAATAAACACTTTCTATTTTAGAGTATACACTATAAACTAGTAAATTAATCCAATTCTAAATATTCTGTACTACTTAAAATAACATCACGTACCTTTAAATATGTGTATTAAAGATGACTTATTTTATAAAATTCCTCCCAAAACTTCACTGTCACACACAAAAAAGGCACACCACACGAGATTCATTTGAATCAAAGCAATTTCTTCTCGATCTCTAAATATATCTGCATTCTAGTTATGTTTCGAATTCGAGCACCTATAATTAACCTAATATTAAGGGAATAGATTCTTCTGATATACACCTGTTCCCTTAAAAGAATTAAGCAATGGCCGCCCTTAGTTGAAAGGGACAAATTTACAAACTTTCTCAACCCTAATCTAACTTTACTTTCGTCTTGCTGATCGCCCAGGTTCGAAATTGGTGCAACTGCGTGGTACTACGCGGTGTCCATTTCCCGCTTCAACATTTTTTCCCTCCAATCTCGTTGAGAAAACAGGTAGAAAAAATCACTAAAGTTTAAAAATTATGTATTAATTTAATTATATAATATCTTCGAAAAGTATTCTTGAAATTTCGACGGAAATAATAAGTCTAAAACTAAAAGTTGTGAGCCTGACACTTGCCCATGCGTCAAACCAATCATGTCAATTTGACGTACCAATAATTTCGTGGTTCCTCCGATTTCCCAAATAATAATGTTTTATTTGAGTTATTTGGTCCAAACCTTGGTTGAAGTTGTCATGACATTAAATTAATTCATATTTTTCCTTGTAAACAAAGATTCCTATAATATTCTGAACATGAAAATTTATTTTTTGCAATCAACAGATTGGAACATGGGTCTAGGCAAGGAGTGATAGGGAGGAGAACTTCTTCCCGCCCTGTCTCCTGGAATATTCAAATACCAAAATGAAAGAAAAAAAATACAGCATGAATACCATTGAAATTTTCCAGGTCTAAATCGTACATCTGATCAACAAATCTACGTATGAATCTAACATACATTTCATTATCTCATTTAATATCTCATTGAAAGTGAAGTATGAGGCGACTCACAGCTACATCAGCAAACTTTAAAATCATTGATAATCACATTTCAACTACTTATTGCAGGGATGAGATGATTAATCTGCATTATTATAACTCTAATAATAATAACTCTATTTCAGATTGTAAAAATATTTATATTCTGGGTGATAATTTATCTGATAATGGTGCAATTATTGGTATTTTAAATCACTTACTCTTTGAAAAAAATGTGAAATTTACTTCGTCTTTTCCTTAAGAAAGATCTTTTAGCAGAGTTAAGACCTAAAGAGTTGCCCTAAAATTTGCTTACACCCTTGCATTGTAACAGTGATAGTGATAATTAAGGGTATTTTCATTATTTATTTTCTCTGGTAAACAAAAATCTTATTCATCACTGGTAAAGCAGAGTAATGCAAGGAATAATGATTTAATAATTTTCTGGTATCCTTTCTAGAGTGGTTTATAGAAGTACAGTTCTTTATTATTACCATAAGTTTTTGTTTCTGATAAAAAGTGCCGTATGGTCAATATCCAACAAATATTAATGTACCTAAGGAAGTAGTTAATTGTTCTCAACAAGTTGATAAGCATAAGCAACAAGTTGATTGCATTTTTGGCACCGTTATTGAAGCTTTTGATTAAATTAATGGTATTTTCATACTTACATGTTTCCTGAAGAAAAAAATTATTTATGATGTTCTTGAAATGTTAAACATGTTTCTATATTAAACCATGAATTATTCTGTAAGGAGAAAAAACTATCAATATCTCATATACTAAAACTTTCTTTGGAGAACAAAGTATAAATAAAATTTATGAAAAACATGACAAATTTATTATGTATTACAAATTATGTAAACATTAAGTAATAATAGTGGACAAAATTTGAAGGATAATAATGTTTTCAATTCAGTATTTACGTAAATAAAATATGAGTAGTTAATAAATGTGTTTCGATTTTTTTCTTTCAATATGGTAAAGTTTTCTTAAAGCTAAGAAGTATTTATTATGAGCACTTGAGATTGAATCCCCTTGTTTTTCCTTTTATCATTCTACATGTTTTGTATATTGTATTTTCTGACATGTATTTAAATAAAATTGTAGGTTCTATAAATGAATTTATTGTTTAAATATCTTGAATGTTTTTTAGTGGATTTCCAATTACAATATCTATAAATATTATAACTTTTTTAAATGAATACCATCCAGTAGTTTTCATAATACAAAAATTTTAACAAAAGAATTATTTTCACATGTTATCCCTAATATATACTTATATTAACATTATTATTTTTCAAATAAAAAAATTTAGAATTTTCATTTGGAAGAACATTTTAGAAATATCAAATTTACATAAACAGAAACATGAGAAGTAGTAGTCCTTAAACCTGAACTTAAAGGTGAGATAAAATTATTAATATCAGTCCACCATCAGTCACTGGTTGTTTAGGAAAATCTTCTGAAATTTAAGACCTAATTGTTTAACTTTGGAATAATAAAAAAGTAAAATTGGAAAGGTAAATACTTACAGGTTGTCTGAATAGCTAAGTTTTTAGTTATGCACAGCAGAAAATAAATAAAGGTCTTCCAAAATAATGCTCCTGATGGAAAAGTTTTTGGAAAATAGTGAAAACAAATACTTGGAAAAGAGGGTAATGCAGAGGAAAATGACAGAAAAAAGCTATCAATAAAGTGTTTATTTTGTGTCAAATCAAATATAGCATTCAACATAGATTTAATTTAAAAAATGTGAACATACATTAATTTTTTTTTAATGAGAAAGTTCTGGTTTATATTCACGGCTTACTTTAACAGGCTTCAGAAAATAAAGTACTTTCTGTTTGTTCTTTCATATAGTCACTGACAAGTGCTTTAAATGTTCATCGTCTGCAAACACACTTTCAGATGAAAATATACATCATTTTTATTATTACAATTTTTAACGTTCTGTTATAATGAAGTTCTAACTACTTGATACAAGTTGTTTAATTGATTTTCATTAAATTGATTGGGAATTCATGNAGAATTTACAGATTTTAATAAATGAAGTAAATGAGAGTATCAATTTCCTAATAAATATTGCTTTCCACATGACTTCGGATGATGTAGGTGGAGTTAATCTCTCTTATACTTCATCATGCCATAGTTATTGTATTATAGATATTGATTGAATTCCTTTTTCATGCATGTTGATTTCACTCCCTTTGTTTATTAATAGTTTATTTCTAACTGTATGCAACCTCGGCACAGGTGTGTACATTATTTCTGTAGCCCCATTCTGGCCCGGGTTTTTCTCTGATTTTCCTCCGGGTAGTAGGGGATTTTCCTCCTGCTAGTGGCGGAATGATTTATAGCTTGATAATAATACGTACTTGAGAAATGACTTTTCTATGTTTTATTAAATGCAATATTTGTTGGTATTTGTTAATACTATAACACATGTCAAACAATTCTTGTATCGTTAGGAATATGTTGAAATGTTAAATCCGTCTCTGCCTTTGGGTCCTTGATCGGAATTGATGGGATGGTCTCTTGCTTGCTTCCGGAGAGTAAATTAGTTTATTGTCCTACATGTGGTCATACACAGTTTGTAACTGTTTTTTTTTTTTTTTTGACAATAAAGTTTATATTTACAGCTGCCCCTAGATCTAAGTTTAGAGGATGAGTACAGGTAAAAATAAACTATTATAAACAATAAGAAATGATAAAAGTGGGCATGGGCTTTGAATGAATTTAACATTGAGTAGCAATATTTGAAATCACAATAATACAGTGCATATATTCGTGTACTCTACACATGAAGATCTCATAATACTCTTGTTGAGTAATTTAAATAACTCAACAATTTTCAGTAACTAATAAAATCTATGTATAAAGATGACTTCATAGGACAAACATATGACTTAATATGCACTATAATATGACTTAATTATATATTTCCACTCCCCCGTGGGAATACAAGCATTGGCCTGCAATATTTTAAAGTATCTAGCAAACTCGCACTCCAGCAAGATTCCAAGCTACGCATCTAATAGAAAATAACCTAAATAAAATTTACAATAGAAAGATAATTGAAAAATAGAGTAAATTATGTATATGAGAAAATATATAATTTGTTATTGGAATTATGGAACTTTCTTAGTTTAATACTTTTTTGACAATAAAGTTTATTTAATAAACTTGTATGATTCATGAATGATCAGAAGAACAAATTGATTATGACACTTCAACCCTTGATTCAAAGGCAGGAATGCTCAAAGTAAAAATTTGGCTAAAAAACCCAAATTAATTCAAAAACCTAATTTTTAAGAGTTATTTATGAAAATTGCAATTTAATTGAATGCATCATTTATTTATAGGAATGTTCTAAATTGAAGTTTTAAATAGTTTATTTAATATTATTTTAGACCCACACACACTGGTATTTTTCTTTATGGGACCCTGCCAAAATCAAATTCTGGATCCGCCCGTGGGTGTTCACAATTTGTCTAAACTTTCTCTGCACCTCCATGAAGGTAACATAAACACATATGCAATAAAGAAATACCTAGTCATCCCTGAAATGCAACTTGGTTTAAAGTTAAAACTCTTCAATTTACTTTTATGAAATGGCTACGTTTCTCTGAAGGGTCATCCTTGCCATATTATCAGTGCCTAGTATCGCAACCACTTTTTGCCAAAAAGTGTCATATTATTCAGAAATTGTTTTGTATTACCTTTTGAAAGATACACATCATGCATATATTTCTTCTGTGTCCCCTACACATGGAGAAGATATGTGATAACTTTTGGTCAGGTGAATATACATAATGAACCTTAATGTGTAGGTACGTGAGAAACTGGTAATTAAGTGCACACAGCATTGTGAGCCGCCTGGTTCACTTTATCTCCTGTATGGGGATGTGTCTCAGGTCTTCCAGGCTTTACATTTGGGTAGAAATGGTGTACAGTTATGGAAGGCAAACAGGTGGTGCAGTGGTTAACACCCCTGTGATCAAAGCAGGAGTCCCTGGTTCAATTCCTGGCTCATCATCATTTTCACTTAACAGAAAGATATCAGATACAAATTTGATCACTAGATCTCTTCAAATTCACTTTTAAAGAATTCCTACAGCATCATTAATGCTAAGAACTTTTATTTTTCATAAAAGAATTTACTACCAGTTAACTTGCCTAGTTAATCACTTGCTTGTTGGAATACTTTTGATTAAAGTTTATGCAAATACAAACTTTTATGTGTGCATATTAGTGCTTCTTTCTACTCATATTTAAGGTAGTACTAGCACAGGTAGAATTAAATCATTAAAATATCTGAAATCGGCATTATATTATATTATAAATTGCTATTATAATTGACGGTTTGATACATTGTGTTTTGTGGAGAAAACACTTTAAATATTTTTTAAACGACTGGCTTTGGAATCATGAAAGTGATGGAAGATTACTTTCATTTGTTGTACATTTTTCATAGCATTTTTTACATCATTTTTATAAATAGGTCACTGGACATTTCATTAAGTTATTTAACATTTTCTGAGGTTAGATGCATAAATCAAGAAACAGTTATACTGGGCTGTCATACTTCTACACACACTTATGTATTTCAAATGACTGAAATAAGTTCCTAAATACTGTTTGTAACAAACTATTAACTGATAGATACAAATTAAATATTCTTTTCTCTTCATTTATAATTCATGTTTTTGTGTTTTAAAAGATATAGAAAAATAATAAAGAATACAATTATACATCTGTGATTTGACTGACTTGCTTTGCTGGTCCCACATTAATACAAGTAATATTTTTATTTGATTTCAACCTTGGCACTGTTGAAGACATTATCTCTGTCACTCAATTTGTCCCCCAGGTTTCCCTCCTTTAGGTACTATACTGATGAAGACGTACACAGTTTTTATCTGTTCCTAATAATAGTACTACAATATATTTCCTGAATAATTTATTGTTAAATAACATACAGAAACATATACAGGGTTTTACACATTCAAATAATATTACTAAAAGGACAAGTCTGCAAAGAATTACAATCATTCAAATTAATGCATCTTTATTATTTCCAAAAATATAAAATATTTAAATATGTATATTCAACAAATATATACTATTTAATCCATATTCAATAATAATAATAAAATGTTGTATCTTACAAGTGAATTATCACAGCTTTAAAATATCTATTACTTCAGGTATGTAATGATCTTTCAAAAATATCACAGTTTTTCTCATTGCTATTTTCTATATTGAATGCTGGTTGTTTCTTTTAACTCAGTTAAACTTTCTCAACAATCTAATGAGTACAATAAAATGTGTCATTGAAGCTGTAAATTTTATAACAGATAATGATATCTTTCAGATAGTTTAAAACTTTGAAGTTGAAAACGTTTTTACATTCTTTTCATACCAACTATTTAAGAAACTTCCTACTTCTAGAGTAAAAGTAGGGAATTTAGTCTACATCTAGCAATTTTTTCAATTCCTGAGATCATAATAATTCTAGAAAACTATAATATAAAATGTATGGAATATTTATAGTTAATATCTCTATGTTCAGATTTCAAAAGATGGATGAGGAAAATTTTCCGCTTCAGTCTTTGTATTCATCAAGTCGAGATTTCCACATCCTTGGTTTGAGCTTCAATTGGATTCTCAGGAAATTCCTACAAAAGAAATATTTGAATTACAAGGTAGAAAAAAATGCATCAATTCCAACTGAAGACATACAACATAAAGAAAATAATATAAAACAGAAAAAAAAAGTGAAATAGCTAATTTCATTGGAATTCAAACTGGAGTCATAAAGTTGTTTCTGTAAAAAGTCAAAGATGTAACCAATCAATTCCTCTAAATTCCCTAAACGAAATTTGTAAGAATACTCCAATTTAATACTTAAAATAGAATATAGTTACACGAGGAGAGAGAGAGAGAGAGAGAGAGAGAGAGAGTTGCAAAATGTAAAATATTAATAAATTGAGTCTCTACAAATCCGAGGTGAAAAGCTACTTATGAAAATATTGCTCCTACAATGTAAAAACCCTAAAGTCTCAATAAAAAAATAGAATTTAAAAGAATTTATTGATTTTAATAAAAGTTAAATTCATCTTGTACTTTATCAAGCTGTAGCTGTAGTGCTTTCAAAATAACTGAACACAATTTAAAAACATTTTTCCTCCATGCTTGTATTGTGTCTTATTATTCATATATGTTTAGTTTTATCTGTACTTAACATTGACACAGTTGTTTACATTAATTCTGTAGCCCCATCCTGGTCCGGGTTTTTCTCTGGTTTTCCCCTCGGGTAAAGGCGGATTTTTTATACATGTTCTTTTGGCTCTTGCCTAGGGGCAGTGGTCTGTTGTAATAATTAATACTGAATTGATTAATATTTATTAAAGTATAATAATTAATAAAATTATTTTAATTGTATGTACTTGTGAAATAACTTTATGTTTGTTGTATTTATACAAAATTTGTTGGTATTCTGTTAATGTTACAAAAGAAGCGAACTACTTTTATTATTATCATCTAAGGAGTGTGCTGAAATGTTAAATCTGCCTTTGCCTTAGGGTCCTTAATCAAAATTCATGGGATAGTCTCTTGCTTGCTTCAGGAGAATTAATTAAATTATTGTTCTCTATGTGGTCACAAGCAGTTGTAACCGTTATTTTGACAAAAAATGTATTTAGTTTTTCATAACTTATGCATAATGCAAAAAAGAAACTCCAGTTAATTCAAATAAACATTCAGCCTTATTTACCATAAATCTCGCAACCAATCAAGACACATAATTTATTTATCTGTTTCCAACCAATTAACAGCGACTCCAATTATAATGGATGGAGAAGACATGTTTTTGGAGAGTAAATTAGTTTATTGTCCCTCATGTTGTCATAAGCAGTTTGTAACTCCTTTTATGCTTTCTCCTTTTCTCTATTCATTAAGACATGAGTGAGAGAGATGTTTGAGGTTTTGAAAATTAGAAAATGTGAACAAAGAGTTCAGTAACTGGAGTAGCAAACAAAAACTCAAGCAGAAATTTCATACAAGCAAATACAGAATCAAGCACACCTTTTCATACCAAGAAATAGGTAGGAATCAATGACAGGTAGTGAATTTAGTAGCACCAGCTGTTGCAGAGAACTATTCAATTAATATCCTTATTTTAGTTATAATCCTTTTGGGGGCGCTATATTAGTTTAGGAAGGTGAAACTGCTAATTCAAAGTTTCGTGGTTGACAACGAGTTACGCGAACACAAGCCGTGTACGTAACGTTACACAAAGAATATTAAACGATGAAGGCGGGATTCGACGCTTATTCGAAGTGGAAACCGAACTGGTCCACGTCATCTAGGAATGACCGACTGCCGTCGCCGTGCCGACAGCGACGACCGTGACACATGATTTTTTCGAGACAGGGATCTTCTTCGACACAATGAATGTTGGGTGATCAAAGATGCCTCGACGTCATCAAACTGTGAGTTCTAAATAATGCTCAGACACTTAGAAATAAAGCAGTGGAACGAGAATTCGAAGTAGAACCGAAGTCCTTGTGGATATGGAGATGTCAAGAGAAGAAGTTCCAGTGGTACCAGTTAGCTTTTAAAGTACTTTTGATTATACTTACCAGAGCCAACCATTTCACATGGAATTTGGAATGAGCATTTCCCTTCAGAAAGACTTTTTAGAAAGTTGATTTTACTCAACTTCATTTTTTTCTCTCTAAATTTTGCCTCCTAAAATAAGGGGGGACTAGATCCGGGTAAATACGGTACTTCCCCCAAATTCAGATAGAATTTTTAAAATGTGAAGTATGATACTGCAGGGAACTAGTAAAATATATTTAATTCAGAAATATTTTAATAAATTCTTATTTCATTGAATAATGCAATATAAATACATTTTGATAAAGTATAAATGCGTCATTTACTAGTGTTGTATTTTATAGATACATTTTTGGAGAGGGGTAGGGGTTGGATATTACACCTCTCAAGAGGATCCAGAGGACTGCTGATGCCCATTTTCTTAAAATTTGTAAAATCCACAAGAAGAAGTTTTATAACTTTTGTTATACTTACTTTATGTTGATATGTCTTCACAAAATCTCATGCGTCCTAGCTAAGCAAATCATACAGTGCTCTAGTCTTCAGTAAAACAACTTACTGTAGCCCGAAGCATATGACGAAAGGTAGCAGTGGGAGAAGTAGTTTACGCCTAGTCGTCACCCCTTTAGCCCAGTACTTTTGTTAGTCCATTTTTTATGCTCCACCACTTAGCCCCCTGACTACACAAATAAGACAAAAGTCTGGAGTCTATGCCCTTTAGACCCCTTAATAAGATTAGAGGTTTGCACCAGAACGAGATGTCAGTCATGTTCCGGCCGCTCTGACCCCAAGATAAACATCGAACTTGTTTTAAGGAAGCTAAATAAGCCTGGTTTGAATGCTGTGGTACCGGTAAGTATCTCATGAACTCGCCAATTCGCTAAACGTTGTCAACTATCGGTGTTTGATTTAATGAATACATTTTTTAAAATATTTCCATCCATAATTCAAAAAATGTTAAAGATGTTAATATTTTAGCAATTTACGGGACAAAAATATTGATTCAATTGCTACTATATTTTTGAATTTGAGTCTGTGACAGTGTCGATAAGTTTAATAGTACACTGTAATAAATCTCTTAAAGTACAAATAAATCGAAATGATTTTGATAATGGCTTCCCGATGTACTGTGATCTTAATACACAACATTGCAAGTCGTCTTAAATTACTCGCGAGATAACTCGCGGCGAATTATTTCCGGGAAGCTTCCCCTGAAATACAATCCGTCTCTCTCATACAAGTAAAACGCATTGCATAACCTACGCTTTTCGTTTTAACTTCTCATCTTATCATTGCGATCGTTTCTCAAAAGATGTTTATGATATCGGAAGGTGTATCTCACGGTTGCTATCTCAAATCATTTTTTAAAGATAGTAGGTACGTTTATTTTTATTAGGATCTACTAATGTGAAATATGTATGGAGGTATTAGAATTTGACATTGCATTACTTTAATAAAA
Organism: Laupala kohalensis; assembly: GCA_002313205.1. Lineage (NCBI taxonomy): Eukaryota > Metazoa > Arthropoda > Insecta > Orthoptera > Trigonidiidae > Laupala > Laupala kohalensis. Next base: position 355,199 of record NNCF01131024.1, on the reverse strand, counting down.
ACATTAACTTATTTTATATGCTTTAGTACATCGTTTAAAAGTTTTGTTTTTAAAAAGTTTTTTTTTATTTATTATTTTATTCTAAAAATTAAAATTAGTAGTGTAACAAAATCCACACGTTAAGAAGTATATTACCCATATTAAGGGCCCTCACTATGTGCATTGAAGGCCACGATGTTCTTTTTGCAACACTGTCCCAGATACATAAAGCAGTAGTGTGTGTTTACCGAAGCGCAATGTTAGTAGAAGCAGCAAGTCAATCGGAAACGCGTTGAGTGCCCTTTGTCTTTCTATGGAGCGTTGGAGATGAAAGTGTCAGAAAGCTGATCAATCTAATATCCCCAATAGATCGTACTCTCATGTGTAGTAGCACTAACTGATAACACGGCGTTGTCCGGGATTCTTCTTAGACTAATTTTCTTTTACTCAGGAAAAACTAAATTCTATCTATAATGTAAGATCAAATTACCTTTACTTACTGATTTTTTTAAACACTTACAACATCCTAATTTTTCAAATTCACAATAATACAAATTTAATACAAAACTTGACTGTATACCAACACATCTCGCGGGAGCTGCGCCGGTCGAATTTTTGCTTCCGAGGCATGACGCAGCTGCACCATTTCATTAAAATCTGAACTCTACGTCAAATTTTTACGATTTAAAGACGTTTTCTATCTTTGTTAAACTCACAAAACATAGGATCCATTAAATTTGATGATGATTGACTTTTTTCTTCTTAAATTACTCAATAAAACTTAAGTATTTTACTACTTATATTTTAATAAAGTTTTATCGATAATTTTAGTCAATTTTTGTAGATAGACATATGCTGTCGTGGAATTTTTTGTAATCTTTTTGTGTCACCTATATCTAACCGTTTAGTCGGAGTAAGAAATTATAACTCTTCTTTCCCGATTTTGTCAACATTTATCGTCAAAAAGCATTTCTATCCTTCTCATCACACATTTTCTAAATAAGAGTTACCCCTTATTCATCCTGGTCATGTAAACTATCTCCTTGGCAAATTTCATCACAATCGACTCAGTGGTTTAGTCGTGATCAGGTAGCAGACAGACAAGAGACACTTCCGCGTTACGCATTTATATATAAGAAAGGATTTGCGTCGTCATTTGTGTCAATATAATAAGTGCTCCTTGATTCAAGGTTATGTTATTGTATTCTTCATATTCTAACATACATCGTAGGTACTAATTTTATTATTAACGTTCCATTGAATATAACATTAATAAATAAATAACTTACGCCCTTTTACAGACGATTAAAATTAATATTGTACCGCACTCTCGGGACTAGACGATAGATCGGAGTAAAAAATGTCCGGACCAACCGAATACATGCTATAATAATGAAGAATTAATATTTTTTACAAAACATTTTACAGACATAATCAAACGGCTCAAAACTTCACCCGCAAAATAAAAACTGCTCTGATCTTTTTGTTTCTCGCGTAAGAATTCTCTGCGTTTCGACGTGGATTTACGCCGTCGTCAGGTGATCAAGTAATAACAAATTATAAGAATAAACATAACAACAGGACAAATAAACATGATATAAACATAAATATAGACATAAAATATGTTTACAAAAAAGCAGAAACACAAACATGTTATAATGTTGTATTGTATAAACCAGATGGGTTTTCAGAGTCTGTGCGTAAATTCAAATACCCGTGTGTATTTTTTATAAATATCATTTCTGATATATGTTTGTAATAATTAACTTCTTTGTTTAAAATTATTGTATTTTCCCAATTCATTAAATGATCTTAACAAAAAAATAAAAATATTATTAGTCAAAAAAAAGGTTGTAAGTTTATAACTATTAATTTGTATAGCATTTTACTACCCAATATACAATGTGCTTATAGTTAGGTAGTAATAACAAAAATTGCAATAAAAAGTTCAATGTAATAATAGTTTATCTATAAACTATGAACCATAAGCATTAATATTATTCGCGAGTACAAAAATATCCATAGAGTTCAACATTCTGACAGCGGTGCTTTAGTGGTAGCGTCTTCGCTTTCACGGTCCCGCTGAGAGTAGGTCAAACCCTGCTCGGCCCAACTAGGTGGGGTTTCCAGCTGGGGTTTCCATCACCTTCTCCAGACAAATGTCGGTTCGGTACCATGAGTTCCCTGCCAACCCAACATTTCTCCTTCCCAATTCCCGTGCCCAAGTCCAACGATTAGGTGGAAGAGCAGGCCCCGTGGCCTGAACCTCGCCAAAAGGCATGAAATAAATAGATAAATAAAATAAAACATTACTAAATGGAGCTATAATGATTCAAAGACGATAGCACTAGAAGGTCTGGGTTGCTAACGTCCTTCGTAATGTTCACAAAGTTCGACAGAAGACAATTCAAACTGCTTATCTAAGGATGAAAGAGAGTGTTGAGACATTTTTTAAACTATAATGTCGTTATACAAGAACAACGTAGTGGACTCATACATCACGTACTATTCTCGCGATCGATATGATCAGTCGGGCGTCACCACGTCCGGCTGCTGCCCATTGGCGCTTCGAACGAGATAGCAGTGCGAGTCTCATCTAGTGAGCCAAGCCATGTCGGCTCGCGCTCATCACTCTCTCCGGAACAGCAGTCTCTGGCCAGAACTTGACTTGCTCTCACCACTTGCTCTCAGACCACATCGCACATCACATCTCATGATCACCGGAGTAAGCACTCGCCCGCGCACGAGCAGTCAGCCTCCAGCCAGCAGTTAGTCTCGCGAGCAATCACTCATCAGGAGTTCGCTCACTCACTCTCGCTCTGCCAACACGTGAGCACCTCATCAGCAGACGCCAGTCGTNTGCCAGCAGTCTGTCACTCCACAACTGGCTGGGCAAGCAGGCAGTCATTCACTCGCCCCGCCATAATCACGCCGCAGTGTGGCATCCGCGCCATGTCGGTTCTCGCGCCCACTTCATTGCACTAACGCCATACGAGCTGGACCTGAAGGAACGGTCATCTCACCTCATCCCAGGGTCTCACCGGCGTTTAAGTTTTGTACTATCAGCATATTTCATTATTTTCGTGTTACTTGTTACTTTCAGTTTCATGTCATTAAATTATTTTGTTAGCAACTAGTGTTCCCTTGCACCAGATTTAAACCTTTCATTATGGTCCTTCGANAGTTTCATGTCATTAAATTATTTTGTTAGCAACTAGTGTTCCCTTGCACCAGATTTAAACCTTTCATTATGGTCCTTCGAGCTTTCCCCCATGTACAGATATTTTTTCTACGGAAAATTGTCAGTGCATTTTTTGGTTCTTCGAGCAGGATATATATTCTTTCGTGTATACCCATTTGTCTACGGGACAAATGTCTATACAGAGAGGAATGACAGGAATAAAAAGATGATTTTTGCGGGACAAGAGAAACAGGGCAATTTTAAACATGGTAGCTGAATGCTTCCACGCCTGACAAACGAACCGCTCTACAGAGTTTTGACAGAGGAGAAAAAAGGACCTAGAGAACCCACTTCTGAGAAAATAGTTGAACCCTCCAACAAAAGTTTTAAAATTTCGAAATAATCTTTTTTTTTTTTATGAAAGAGAGAGAACCTTGTCCAAGACGCTGAAGGATAATAAACAAATGATAGAAAGAGGTCGATCATCAGAATCTCTCTTTAGCATTGGTATTGAGTCCTGTTTTATTTTCAGTTCTATCAGTTCTCTTTTTCTGAACCGAGCCCGAGTCCAGTTTGGTGAATCACTCAGTAATATGTTGCAGCTTCAGTAACAGGGATTTCGCAATATCATCAACAAATTCACACATTTTCTAAAATAATATACCCTATATGCGTGGTTGGACGATTCGTTGACAAGTATCATAGATTAGAATCTATGTACGTTCTTTGTCATGACTTACGTTATTGTTTTTAACAGAAATACGTAGCAACTGTTTTTGATAAGAACATGGCTCGACACAATAATAGAGAATTGAGGTTAGATGTACAGAAGTGGACAGAAATAATAAAATTCTCTGGAATTAGTGACAAACCGAAGCCTGCGAGTGTGGAAGACACCAATAGATACATAATGAGTCTTTCTTCAAAAACGGTATGATTTGTGAGGTTGACTCAAATCTTGTTTCCTCATTGTATGATACATAATTATAGTTCTATCGTGTCATTAAGTGTGTGTTGAAAAGAAAACACGTGTGGGATATTTATAATTTCACCAAAGGACACCAAATTACCTGAAAATGTTTAATAAATGAAACCAATTTCTAAAGAATTCGATAATCATAGTCTTCAAAGTATATCTGTCGCTTCATAATTCTAGCGAAAACATCTGATTTTGAGTAATATTAAGGGTATATCAGCTACAAATACGAACTATTTTCAAATTTATAGAAACGAGCGTAAACATGCAGTACTACCAATAACAATTCAATTACAAAAGACAATTTTGATCATTCCTTTTAGTAATATTAAATGTCTAGATTCAACGCCCTAGCTTTAGTTTTTATTTTGATATTCGAATCAATATAGCATCATTTCTTCCCGTCTCCGGGATTTCAGCCGCGACATATTATAAAATCCTTTGAGTTGAAAGTGATTCGAATGTCCTGCCGGAAATATTGGGGTGAGGAGGAAACCTTTTACAGGTATGAAGTGGTACTACGAAAAATCCGGAATCTAAAGGGAGGTTCATTTGACGCCTTAGAGAACGGTATCAATTTCAGCAATCTATTAAAGTTTCAATGTGTAATCTACACGAAGTTTATATCTACACTAGACCGCCGGCGGTGGTCTAGTTGTACCGTCTTCGCTCCAACGATCTCGCTGAGCGGTAGAGCGTGCGTTCTAACAGTTCGGTCGAACTAGGTGAGGTTTTCAGCTGAGGTTTCCCTCACCTCCTCTAGACAAATGTTGGTTCAGTACCATAAGTTCCCTGGCAACCCAACATCTCTCCTTCCGAATTCCCTCTCCCAAGTCCAACGGTTTGGTGGAAGAGCAGGCCTCATGGCCTGAACCTCGCCAAAAATACAATAAATAAATAAATACCTCTTTAAATCAAGCCATGAGCGATCACAATCTGTTTTCCGAAAAACTTGAAGTTATAACTCAAAAACAAAGGGGAAAAAACTGAAATTTAGGGAGTTCAAAGGTACACCAATGTTATAGAAACTTGGGATGTCAAGGATCAAAATCTTTAAATTCTTTGTTGATGTGAAGCGGAGATAAAGTAGGGCAAATTGTTACACTGCTATCACCTACTACATTGTTTTCTACGAAAATTGTGATATGTTTTCAACTATTTTTGTGAATTAATATTGTCAATAACATTATTACCTCTTGTTATTTTTCATGAGGTTTTAAATATTTCGTTTTTCACTCTTATATTACTCGAAAAGGTATTCTAAATTATTTTCTTCTGCAATATTATGTTAAAAATGTATGTAAAATTTATGTAAGATTTTGAATTACGTAAATTTTAATTTGACAAATGTACTGTGAACGTGTAAACTGTGTTCGTAAATCATGGACAAATAAGGAGTGTTGAATATTTTGTTCACTTACAACGAACCAATAACGAATGTTTCATACTTTGCTATGAAACCCGTTTCCAACAAGTTTAGAGAACAGTGAAATCTTCGCGCAGTCTTGGAGTCCACTAATGATTTATACGAAAAATACTAAATTTTAGATTTTTCTGGTTGTCCGTTTTTAAGTTATTTATCTTCTAAATTTGGATATTTGCGCCATTGTCAATTTTGTAATATATAAATGTCTCACTCTTCGACGTAGAGAGATGAAGTTTGTTACATTGTCTTTAGAGGTTTAATAGTTTTTATATAATGTGCAGTTTTATCACGTCTAACAATATAATATATTTTTAATACTTTAAAAATATTCCTTACATTATCTCAAAATCTCAATTAAAAAAAAAATATTGTATTTAGGATACTTTTCGTAACATATGTATTAAATTTGAAGATGGGACAAGAATGGTATCGTATTGAAATAAATAATTGTTTATAGCAATGCATGTTAAAGTGTCTAATTTGAAACTGTTTGAAGCTGTCCGTGTCATGTTTAATTTAATATCACTACCTATAAGTCTTTTTTTAATTGTCAAAAAAACCCAGTACAAACTGCGTAAGACTAATTTACTCTCCGAAAAGAGAGTAAACAGGAGGAGGACAATAAACTAATTTACTCTCCGGAAGCACGAAAGGGACAATCCCATCAATTCCGATCAAGGGCCCTAAGGCAGAGGCGGACTCAAAAATTTCAGCAAAAATTCCTAGATAAGATGAAAAATTAGCTACGAGTTATAATACTAATAGAATGTCAATATGTTTGTAATTTAACGCAAAAAATTTACATGTACAAATTATTATCGAACTATCGATTATTCTGAGTATAGTGTTTAAAAACATAAGAACTGAAATAACACTAAATTCACGATTTCTTGTTACAATAAACACGCCCCTGGACAAAGCCCAGAGACCCTGTATAAGAAATCCGCCTCTACCCGAAGGAAAAACGGAGAAAAACCCGGGCCAGGAAACATGTTACCGTATGTTTCAAGGTACCATATGAAATATTTTTGTTTAACAATAAAAGTATTTTTTCAATTGAATAATTTTTATGAGAAATTAAAACACTTACACGACTTGAAAGACTGTACTTTTTTTTTCAAACACAGATGTACATAGAGAGTCCACCTTTCAATTCATACTAGTACCTTTAGAGTTATTTTTATTTTACGAGTTTCGTCTTCATTGATTCTCCGAGAAAAAAACAAACTGCGGGCTATTGGTCTCGAGCGTTGGGATCTCCATTCATTTCACCCATTTTTCTCTATGTAAACTAGCAACATATTCAAGAATAATATATCACTTACAATAATGAGATTAATTGGTAAATAATACATTAATAAATTTAAATAAATAATGGGGTATAGCAATGTACGGTATATTTACTGATAACTAGCTATATTGTGTGATGTTGGGTATTGAAAGTAAAATAACTATTCCAAACAATTATTACAAATAAAAAATAACTACAATTTTTAGGAAAGAAAACAAATTTATGTACTTCCTACAATACATTCGCGCTTATGATAAAGTGTATAGTCATTAAATTAAACTTCATACGAACTACTTTAAACAGTTTCAAATCAGTCCATTTACCGTGCATTGCTCTAAACAAATATTTATTTGACTATGAACCCATTCTTGTCTAATTTTCAAATTTGATTTTTTTAAAGTGGAATTATTATGTGACAGAAACTGTTGCTTTTTGTTGCCTAGTGCTCGAGGCATACATCCCTAGGGGTATCAATTTAAAAAATGCATTTATATTCATTTCAAAAACAAGAATAAGAAGTTCCTTGAGACATTATTCTAATTCTGTTCACGGACATTGAAGCGGAATGGCTATTGGGTTCATCATCACTTTAGCGAATCTAAGCAAAACCCCCGAAGACGTTTCCTGCCTGCGTGCCTTAGTCTTCACTATAGAATGACAAAATGAAATTTATCCAGAAATAATTCAATACGTGTTCTCAAATATTCAATCTTACGCAAAAGCAACTTCTTGTTACTCATTCGCCTCGTATTGGCTAGTAATCAATTCCACCACACGAAATCCCAAGAATTTCAGAAAATTCCTTCCTATGTATCTTCCATCTATTGAGGCCGTAAAATTATACACAAATTAACTTAATTTCAATACCACTTATTTCCATTTTTCCACCAGAGATCCATGAATGTCCTTAAAAAAGACACGAAAAGTTAATGTAGTTTTATGTTGTTGTTTTTTTGCCTATACGAAACGATGAGTGATACGTCTAATGAGAGAAGTGAGGAAGCTTTATACTCTATTCGTAATATTAGCTGTCAAGTGTTTTAGTATTTACACAATGATCAGTTTTAGAACAAGAATACAGATAACTATTTTACAGGATTTCCCCAAGAGGGGCTCTCCGAATGAAACCAATCTCTCTTCAATAACTGGTAAAAAACCACAATCTGATGTCGAACAGCCTGATGGAACACAATCTGACTCCCAACAGCCTGAAATAGCTTCCAAGTCTGGGACACCATCAGGTACTTCTAAAAGAGGTGCCCCACCAAACGCCTTTATGAAAATGCTATTCGGTGATCCGGAGGTGGAATTACCCAATGAAAGAAAGGGCAAAAAAAAAAAATTGATAGGACGTCAATCACACGAAAGATCACGGTCAAGTTCAAAACCATTGGATCAAGAGGTAAGGTTCCATTGTAAGGTTCCACTTCAGTAAAAGTAGAGTGAATCTCAATATATTTGGAAAATTAATATAAACTGTCCATAAACCAGTAGAGTTACCGAAATTTATGCATGGTAGGTAGTCACTTAGAAATGTGTATTAAATACATCTCATATACGAAAATTCGCCAGAACGGTGTCCTTATGTTTAAATAAATAAGAAAATGCCATAATTTGATGGGTACGGGAACTCATTCCGAGAATTTGATTACTCATGTACTCTTCAATTTAATTACAATTACTTTGGGCCCTTGGTTATGAAGAATACAATAGTCGAGAAGAGTTCAATCGGCAAATGACCATTTGGCGCCCGTTAAATTCGCCACTTGTTCTCACCATGTTTTTTGTCTCTTGCCATGAAACAAATGTACTTAATGATTATTTAGTTGTCTGCACTTGTGTGCATGATAATGCGGTATGTCAGAATGACTTAATATTCTCCTCAGTTTCCTATCTTCATCGCTCACTCCCCAGAGCAGCGTTAGGAAGATCAGTAATTCGACGGTAAAATGTTCTTTCCTATATAACTTGCCTTTTACATTCCGTGGTAAACACAATGTAAATCTAAAAATTTTAATGGCACAGTGTTTATAAAAATACACTGTTTTCACCCACTTCGTTACATATAAAGGATATCAAAAGAATTCGTGCTGACCATTGCACCCCAGAGTAACCAAGAAGATCAAATAGGATCTCGACTCAAATAAGATATAATCAGCTATATCTTCGCATAGTGTACAGTCTTCCAAACCAGACGATCGTTGCAATGTTTATAATATACCTCCTTTAAATGTGAAGCCTCTAACTGATGAAATATCTCAGGGGGAGAAAAAAACAAAACTGGTGTATCCGGCAAAAGGAAGGGCTTACTTCCGGAAGGCGCTTCAAGGAAACAGAGATTGCATTCACTGTGAGTTATAAAATATTTAATCTTCTATAGCACCAAGTAACTTCTTTAATAGGGGCTTGTAAATGCAAAAAAGTTATAAATGCCAAAAACACTTTTCACGGTGGACACAGAAAAACTGATTAACTTAATTATGAAATATTGTGGAAAAATCATCGTAGAATACTTGGTTTGATGTTGCAACTAATAGTGCACCTAAAAAATAAACTTTATCTAAATTTAAGATGTTCAGTTGAGAACATTATGAGTTCAATAATGTACACCGTAAAGATGTTCTGTTGAAACCGTTCTAAGTGCCAAATAGTTAAAATATATAGAATGTTGTAAGTGATTTCCAAAAAGCTCTCCAAGTAGCACGGATGGCACCCAAAAGATAGTACGTGCCACGAGAAATTATTAAAAAAATAGTAAACAAATATATAACAATATCGATTTCCTCGATTGTTCTGGCACAATACACATAAACCTCGTGCCGGTGTACTACCTCATCTTATCTTCTACCCGTCATAGCAATTTCACTACGACCAGGAGGCACTTAGAACAATTACCACAGAATTAAGGAGACGTTTTCGAGAAAACTTGTGTTTTTAGCACATAGAACCATTTTTTGACACTAGAACCATTTTCATGCTACAATTTCCTATCAAAATTAGTAATAATTTAAACTAATATTTTTACCCTTAATGATATGAATGATAAATATTTCAGTCGTTCATTCGCATAATCGCTGCTTAGATCGTAACTGTTTTCTAACAATATATTCAGTTTTATTCAGTGCAATGTAGTATTCAGTTTCATTGAAACGAAAGACATAGGTCGGTGAATGTACTCGTACAATCTGAATTCTGTGATTACAAAGAAATGCGTTTTTCGAAATATAAAACTTATCTTTTTGAAACTGGCAGAACACGAGGAAAATAATGCAACCAGGAACAAAATTTTACGATACACCGATCCCAAAATGCAAATAAATTTACATTTTTTTCTATCAAAAAGGAAAAATATTTGAAATTTATTACAAACAAAGTTAGTACATTTTGAATAATAATGAACACACAATGAATTTTCATAAGTTAATACATTACACGTCTTAAAATTTAGTTGAAATACGACAAGAATCGTTTACTGATGAATTTTTGGAGAGAGAAAAATACGATCACATTGTTCCGTTCAAAACGTTTTTAAATTATGCAATTTAAATCTGACATCGTATAAGACATTACTGAACAAGGAATACTACGATGTAATTGTTATTTCTCTGGGACTTTTTATGTTTACACAGAGTGTCGATGAAGACAAGAGCACATAATTTCTGTGCAGACAACACAGCCTCTATCGTAATGAGAAATTTCATTGCACATTTCTGAAAATCTATGTTAGTATGTATAGATTAAAATATATGATGCATATATATTCTCTCAGAGTATGACTTTTCTCTTCACCTTTTCTTAAAAACCTACCACATTACTATGTGTACAACGCATCCAAGTAATACTTACGGAAATTAATACAGTAGATCCATTTTAATCTGGCACGCTCGAAACCTGAGGCATGCCATATTAGCGATTTTTTTGGATTAGAGTTTCTACGGGAAACAAGGTTGAACAATGAATGAACGATAGTTATATGCATGTTTATCACTATATGTATATATGTAATAATCGCTTACATTAAAAAAAACAACTTAAGATTCATGTAAATCGGAAAGGAGGTAGCGGTTACGAATTTTCGCAGAAGTCAAGCAAGGCATGAAAATTAATTAAAACATTTTTTTAAAAATTAAGTCATTACCGATGATGCAGGANGGGGGGGGGGGGGGGCTTTAGGGCTCGTCAACGTCAAGATCATTAGAGCCCTTGACTATGGAATCTTCCGGATTACGGAATGTCGGATTAAAAAGGTTTTGCTGTACGATTCATACGGATCTGCAGTGCGTAACGTGCGCAGGAATGTGTAAAATTGCGATGGCGATGAACGCACTACAGATTGGTATTCCGTGGCCGCATTGCGAACATAACGGGTCACTATGGCTCCGTGTGTAGCCATGTTCCCGTTCCGCTGTGTTTTTGCCTTCTTGGCCGCCATCAGCTTTGCCATTATCTACGGACTCAAGGTGAATATGAGCATTCTCATCGTGGCAATGGTTAATCATTCCTCGATCTCCAAGAGTCTCCGCAGTAGTAAGGAATGCCCGAAGCCGGAGGACCACGACGACGTGAAGGTAAGCTTCTTCACCAACAACCTTTTGGCTATGATATCATTAATTGCACGGGGTCGAAGTAAAAAAGAAAATAACCGCCGCCGTTTCAATTACCTTCGTGATCATGTGGGTATTACAGGCTATTGTAGTTCCCTTCCATACTGTATTGTTCAACTAGTAAGGCTCTGGCACACAGAACGCGATCCATCGCAATGAGACAAACTTGATCGTGGCGGGCAGCGATCAGTCTGTACAAAATTATCGCGCAGTTGAAGCGATCAGTTCGGTGTAATGCAGGAAGAAACGCAGGCACTCCTAGAAAAAGTGAGAAAATATTTGTAAGATACTTCACGAACAGTACAAAAATGTAGAAATCATATGCGTGGAATGGTATTGCAAGATAACTGAACATTACAAGTTAATATCACTAATTATTAAATTACATTCCTCGAAATAATTTAAGGATCACAGCTTTATTTAGGTATTATTTTTAATGGATTTAAATAAAAAAGTGTATTGAAGTCAATAAACTTTTATTTTACAGAAAATTAAAGAATGTTCATTAAAAACACTACAGAAAATGAAGGCAAACAATAAAATAAACAAACCCATAACAATTCAAGAACGAGAAAAAAGTTTCCATTCGAGGTTCGTTAAACGTCTTCGTTGGACTGTGATATCAGTAACTGTAAAGAAAATTTTCAATCTAGTTTACATCGTGTTATTTTCTTACTTTGAAGATGGAAAGTTTCTCCCCGTCAAAACTTCTCATTTTTTCTCAAAATCCGTCAAAGAAACTTGGAAAAAGTATGTACTGAAAATGCTCGCCCGGTAGCAATCACGATAGTGAATCACTCACGAAGATATCGCGCTGTATGAGACGGTGCCGCAACGATTGTCGCCCCGACAGATGGCGCTCTGTTTTTTGTTCTTTCATTTTTGTGGGTAAAAAATTCACCGCTCAGCATTTCTGCTCAACAGGTGATGTTCGAATTTCCAGAGCAGAAAGCAATGATTCAACGATGAAGTCAACGGGCACCTCCAAGTGAAATTAAACTGAATTATAGATTATTTGATTATGAAGAGTGTGAGTTTCTTATGGGTTGCTAATGTGGATGAGAAAGTTATTGTATGGGTATTTATTTATAATGCGGGTAGATAATTTTGGGGAAATTCCAAGTTTGAAGTGAAGGGCATCAGAGAAATGAGGAAGTCCAGAGTAGATATTGCGCGAGGAGTTTATTATTGACTGCTCTATTGTTGGAAACTAGTTCGTTATGGATGTCTCTATTTTTTATGTACCATGGCGTGTTGAGAATTTTTCTTTGACATTTTTTCTGAAATATCTGGATTTTACTTATACTCGTTTTTGATGCGTGGTCTAAGTTTAGGGGAGATTTTTCGTAGACGATGAGAGATGGCGTTCTGTGAGGCCGAACCTTTAACGTTCGCTGTGAACATGTAAGCGCTCATGATAACCATCCTACGAACCTACATGTGTACAGCTTTGCGCTACTGAGATGCATGTACTGCGTAGACGGTGGGTGCACCTAGCGCTAATGAAGACTACCAAAGATTATCGAACCCTAGCGTAGAATTTTAAACTTTGGCATGGGTGCCCACTTCAAAGAACCATTGGGGGAGAGGGATAAAACCTTCCAGTTTGCATGGACCAAGTTAACTTTTCTATCCCCCTCCCCATTTCCTCGTTTCCATAATTGACTAGTAACACCTTAACCAATTTATGATAACTGAATCATTTTTGTTTTTTATTAGATTTAGTCTCATTCCACGAAAACCCTTTAAACTGTACGCAGCTCTATTTCGTATGTATTATATTATAAAACTAATTTTAAAATATTTCTATTACAAAACTCAAGTACTGCTACAACTAACTGAACCAACAACACTGGCCACGTTGGGGTTCTACGACCAATGCTTTTGAAATGTCCTAATTTTTTTAATGAAATAATAAAATATTATATGTTTTCTTGTCAAATAAAATGTGTACCTTGCTGCGATTGAATAAAACAATCTTGACGTTGTATGGGTTCTTATGCATAAAACCTCCGAAGAGACGGTTTTTAAATATATTCTCATGTAATTTTAATGTAATCGATATAAAAAGAACCATAATACGTGTCACACATTAAAAATATAAAGAACGTTAACGAAATTTGCCTTTCCTCCCCGAACAATAAGAGTGTCTCAAAACTAGAGAACTCTGGTCAAACCATAGACCATTCTCCGTTTCAATTTGAACAGTATAATATTTGCAGTTTTAATACACCATAATTCGTGAATTTCTTCGATGTATAATCAGTAGCCACTATCCTAAAATAAAATAAATACGCTCCACCTTACTATGACGTTAATCTGTTAATAGGATGGTCCCTTCAGTTGGAGTTCTGTTGAACAAGGTTACATCCTATCTGCGTACTTCTACGGCTATCTGGTTGCACAAATCCCCGGCGCAATCTTGGCTCATCGTTTCAGCGCCAAGTGGGTAATGCTTGTGGCTATATTAATTAACATAGTAGCTACTGCATTGACCCCAGGACTCGCGTACGAACTGGGGCTTGGGGTGGTGATCGTCCTCCGGGTTTTCCAAGGCCTCGGCGGGGTAAGTGTTGGTTTTTGATAGGGAATGCGCCGCCAGTGTCTGATAATCATTGCGGCGAAAGAAGAGTAACGAGACTGAAGTCAGTGGCGCGAAGGCGTGAAGTTGTTATCTGTCTACTTCGGGGGTGGCCTAGCGTAGTTGCACCGATGCCAGAGGGCCACATTCCCACGGCATACACACAAAGGCAGCTATAACCGGTGGAAAAGCTAACTTCAGGCTCTGTTCTTTCGACCAAAGGTTAAAGACCAAGCCCTTTGTCCGTCACAGATGGATTATCAATTACTGCCGGTTCTTCGAATCGGCTGATGTATGCGACAACATCCGAACGTAAACTCACTAAGGTTCTGCTGACATGAGCAAAACTCCCACATGTCTAAAGCGAGAGGAAGAGACTGCAATCTCGCACCACTGGCAGTTTCTCGTCTTTCATGTGGTCTTTAGACTCCTCTTTTATTACTTTTCTTTCGCCACGAGGACTGTAAATGGTTACCTCAGATAAAATATAAATTGAACGGAAAAACAAAACTTCCGCACATGAGATTATTATAAAACAGTGAATATGTTAACTCTTACTTTTCCTTAAGAATTTTTCATGCAATAAAACCGTTATATGTAACCAAATTTAACAGTTTCAAGTTGAAATTTCCTCAGGAACAGTATTGTAAATAGTCCCCTTAGGTAGAAATGGTAGCAAACGACATATTACGTGTACCTTGTTCGAGACCTTGTCTAAGTTAACACACATCGTGACGGAAACTTAACGCTTTAATGTTGTCGTGGTTGTCTATTGTCGAACGTAATTCTTTTATCAATGAATGTATTGGTATTTGCTCCCCATGATATTTCAAAATCTGCTACCATATCCGCTGAAACTTTGCTCATTAATACAACCTACTAAACAAATAGTACTTATTAACTGAATACTGAGGATATTAGACGCCACCACGCAATACAAAGAAATTAAATAATTTTCACTTAGTTAAACCAAATAAACTTACATTTAAATTACACATTAGCTTCAAACAATATCCGGTCCAGTGTTTTGTCATGGGAAGGAAAACGGAATTTGCAATACGCGAAAATAGTTGACTACTACAAATATAAAAATATTCAGAAAAAAAGACATTATAAAATTGCTCGAAAACCACACTGGAATAATTACCATTAACCGAGTTATTAACGAATAGTTTTCAGATTACTTTCGAGTCACAAAAAACTGTCACAATGCTCAACATTCAAGGCAGAAACGTAAAACGCGTAAAGTCCAATATTAATAATGATTTTCAATGGGTTTTTTTTCTACAGGATAATTCATTATTAATGGATTACTCAAACATTCCTTAACAAAAACATCAAAAAGTAGTTTTCACTCAGATAAGTCGTGATATGGGACTATTCATTCAACGTATTCAAATGATTTGTTAGTTGTTTATTTGCAGTGATTGACATTTCCATTACCGCAGAACTGTATACTTTTTCAGCGCTACTTCAAAGTTCAAGAACATACGCATACAAAGATGACATCTCAACAGGACCGCAGATATTTAAACACTTTATCATACAAAACACAGTTATGAAAATGACCTTGCCTAAAGTCAGGGAGAGATTTTCCAGTGCTGCGATAAAATGTTGTCATTGTATTCAAATATTTAATCATTTGAAAATCTGTAACGCATTTATTTTTCGTTCAAATTCACTAAATGTTAACTAATTGTGTGTGTTGGGCTTTAAGGAAGCACTAACAAAATAATTTCATTCAAAAAACAAAACCAATGTCAACATTTCAGCATGTAAAGTACATTTGAGTACGTTAACTGATGAGTATGTTACAGATTATCTGAGTGAAAACAGCACTTCAATGTATTTAATCGTTTCGGAGATATTTCATGTGTTCGTTTTTATTGACTCACCTGATATACATGCATATTTTTGTTTGTATGCCAAACTTTGGTGAGGATTTCTGCAGGGGTTTCCCTCACAAACTCCAGACAATAAATTCCTCGGCAGCCCATCATATCTTCTTCCCAATTCCCTCACCCGAGTCACGGTTAGGTCGTAGAGCAGGTCTCATGGCCTGAACCTCGCTATAAGGCATCAAATAAATAAATAAAATTCGTTTTATGACGCTCTCCGTGTTTACGAATTCTTCCACAGCTTTCTTTGTAAAACTTCTGCTTTTCTGACACAAGTACTTTTAGTATGGTTATTCACGTTTAGTTAAAAATTGATAAATATGATGAAAGAAATCTGGTTTGTATTGAATAACCACGTACACCGTAAAATCATTGCTTCCGGGGTTGATGTCGCACGCATAAGTCGACCAGCGAACATTTCGACTGTCATCCTACATTCTGCGGGGCAAAATATTCATTTTTGAATCGCAGTAGATCGTGAACACCGGCCGACAAAAACCCATGTCACCACTCACACAAGTTGGTTAAAAAGTTCCTTCCGTGAGATAAATTTACGCTTTATATTTGCAACCCAGTACCGACGCAGATTTTATAACAGTCCCTCATTCACTGCTCGGATTCTTTCCAGCACGTGAATAACACTCATTTTTATCACGCATTTATAGACTATGTTAAATTAATTGGCGATCTTAAATTGGCATGAATGCCGACAAGAGTACTAATACTATGAACATGGCAGTTAATCAGTGAACAATTATAGCGCAACTTGTTTTCTGATGTAGTCACCCTTGATGTCGTTGATAGGGTCTAACCTTCCCAGCGATGCATGTGATGTTATCTAAGTGGGCTCCAGCGGCTAGTAGAAGTATCTTCTCAGGAGTTGTTTATTCTGGTAAGTGTGACTACAGTTAGTAAACAAATATTTAATACACCTTCATGTATAACTGTTTACTAAAAAATAAGCGGGATATACGACTATGTGTTTAGTGATTTTAGAACATTTCCAAATTAGCACACGTTGCACCGTACGTTGGGTGAGGTGGAAATGTCGAGAATCGTCATTCAATAAAATGGTCATAACGTATCACTCGCTGGATATCGCTGGAAAAATTATTAATGAGACCATAAGTCATGCAAATTAATCAGAGCTCTGAACCTAATAGTGCAGTGAAATTCAGTGGATAATACCCTAATAGAGGAAAAAGAGTTTAGCAGGATGTCCGAATGGGCCTCTCAGCTATTTCTCTCAAAGAAAAAAAAATCCCATTAGTGATATATCAATTTCGTATCCGTAAATCTTGTACTTGTTGAAAGCATTCGAGATAATGGCATGCATTTCTCGCGAGGTGGACTCAAATCTCCCGCGCATCGTAAGCGCTCCTATGCAAAATTAATGATTGAGCGCGAGCGACGGTATAAATACGACAGGAATTGGCACCCACGAAGAGGGGAATGTGTCTCCACTCCGCTACGTACTGTTAAAACTAACCCAAACCAGATCTCTGCCGCATTCCCTTCAACTCCATTTACTTCGGTTAGAATTGACTTCGCGGTCTTTTGTTGAATTCCATCTCGCTTCCTTCGGTCTGAATCAACTCAACGGTCTCAGCCGAACCTACTCTCTGACGCTACTTTTCCCACAAAGTCACAATCCCACAAGACTCGCCACACGTTCTGTCAGTGTTACTGCCTCGTTGCTGGACGCTACTCTATCAATGCTGAGAATGAGTCTGCCACTACCCCTTATTCTCCTGTCGTTAGATCTATAATATTAGGGCATCTTCCTCCTTCCTTCTAGTCAACTCCTCTTGAAGTTGAACGATAAAGGCACCCCTCCCCTAAAGTGGGAAGCCACCGTCACCCCGACACACTGAAATATCGTTTCAGAAAATTGAGTTTTTAAGTCAAGCATTAAAAGTGAAAAAGTTTGACTAGAAGAAAGCTAGAGAAAGAGTGTAGAAGTGAATTTCAAACAATATGTTTTCTATTTTTTTTAAATACTAACAAGGGAAAATTATTTTCTATATAGATCTATATGAATATCTCAATCTGGTACCTCGTCGCCTTACTTTCATCTTTGAAGCATGCTTAATTGGTGTTTAAAACAATTCACCTCTATTTATGAGAACATCCGATGAAAACTAAAGTCCTATCTGAAACGTAGTTGGTAATTTGTCCACTTTTGGTCGATGAATTTTATTACTTAACTGGTACAATAACCATTTCGCGATGACTGAGTGTCTTTACATTAATATCGCTTATTCTGAAACAATAAATATAATTATTATAAGTGTCTAAAGGATTTTAATGTAATTTGAGTGTACAAAACAATAGTAGCATCAGTTAACGTGGATAAGTGGAACTACTTGCGAGACGTTAGTGTTAATTGTTTTCATTACAGGCATCTCCATTGGAATGGTTGGATCCGTGCTGATGGGAGGATACATATCAAAATATGTCGGTTGGGAGTGGGTTTTCTATCTCATGGCTATCCTTTCGGTTCCTTGGTGCATCACCTGGATTTGCTGGATCACTGACGACCCTCCCGGCTCTGAAAGGGAGGCTGAAGAGGTAAGTAATGATTCACTTAATATTGTAGTGCAATAAAGGCTTAAAGCTACTAGCGTAATCATTCAAGATACACGGATTTTTATTTAATACTGCAATTATAGTAGAAAATGCATCGGGTATTTTGTTTCACAAGATTAAATTATAATCCGCATTAAAGTAACACGAGAAAGACCGTTTAGTTTACAGAAGAGAAGTAAATCATAATATCTGTAGCATCAGTGAAGATTTTTTTTAATTCTTTAGATTTTTTTTAATTTGAGAAATGTACATAATACTTTGAATACATGTTTTTAATATTTTCTTCTAGTCACCGAAATTTCCTTTAAAGGAGGCTTTAAAATCCATGCCTTTTTGGGCCATAATAGTCGCACATTTCTGCGGCAACTGCGGTCTGTACATGGTAATCACTGAAGCACCAACCTTCTTAAAAGAGGTTCTCTTCATGAACATGAAAAAGGTAGGAACTGAATGAAGGTTACCAATAGATTTCTTTTCGTCAAAATTAAATCTAAAACTGCGTTACATGGCACCTCTTAAGTGGTCCTATAATTCACAGCTCATTATCTTATTTACTTAAGGCACGTCACTACATATTTCTGTTTATTTAATAAAAAGGTAGGAGTTTATCAAAGAAAAATGTTTTATTTATTTTTTCATTCGAAAAGATGGACCACAAGTCAAATATTATAATGGTGGAACAAAGATGTCAAAAATACAGAGTCTGATATATAAGGTAGCTATTTTAAGGTTGACATCACGAATTGTTGGAACTTCATTTTAAAGATTAAGATTTACTTAAAGAGAACGCCCCAATCCCAATTATCCTATAGAGCAGCGGTCGCCAAACGTTTTGACCTCACGGACCAGTAAATTCATAATTTAAATCCAGGGGTACTAATAGGATTTTTAAAGTGTTAAATATATTTATAAAAAAAATTGTGATCTAAGAACACATAATATGTATCTAGTTAATAAAATGAAACTATTAATTGTAACCAAATTATGAAAGCTTTATTAATAAACCATAATAAAATAAACAAAAACTGTAAAAACAAAACAATTAAAAAATGGTTTAAGTACATCAAACTTTTAGCATTATACATTCCTAGTGTAATGGATGTTCCTGCTTACTTGAAATAAGATTGTGGATATTTGGTTCCAATGTTGTTACTGCAAGACGGAGAACTGCATTTATTTCAAGCTGAGATCGGTACCGTGTTTTGATGGCTGTGACAGATGAAAAGGCCTTATCACATAAATAAGTTGGGGAGAATTGAATCAGAATTTTCATCGCCTGTTCACTAAGAAAAGGGTATTCACTTTTTATGGAAAGCCAAAACTGAGATCTTGATAAGGATGAATGAAATTTAAATTTGAGAGTTTCGTCGGACGATAGGTCGATGAGGCTTTCTTTTAGATGCATGCTTAAATTATCATCCTGAATTTTCCTAGAAAATTTCCATTATTAAGAGACCCTATCTTCTCACCTGTGCCCCGAAGCGGAAGATTGTTGCATGCCAAAAACAGAATCACATCTACGATTCTTTGAAATAATAACTTAAAAGGCGTTCAGTTTCCTTATCCATACCATATTGATTAATTTTATCTATTGTTGAAGATAAATTTAATCTTTTAAGCAAATCTTTCCAGGAAATAAACGAATTGACATGATAAACAGAACGCTCACGATCCTGGATCGCATTCGAGAGCTTCCTTCTTTTCACGTATTATTTGAATTGAGTTATGTTTCAAAGTATCTTAAAACATAACGTGATGAGTAAGTATATTCCACATTTCTCTGGGGACCAGCGAAATTTTCCCTATTTATAATTTGCAAGTTGCCAAATTGGAAACTGTGGAACATAAATTTTACGGAAATGCTGCATCACGTTTAGAATTACATGATCCCTTTATAAATCATAATTACCAAGAAATAGCTAGTATTCTTAATATTCCTTCACTTGACTCTTAGAAAAGATTTAATGATTTAATATTTTTATATAAGCTTGTGAACGACCTTTATTAAGTCAACTGAACTTCAGAGTTCGTGTACAATCATCAAAAAAATGTCACATTTGTAAACTTATACACAATCATATACCGCAAATAATCCATAAAACCGATTATGTAAATTAGTCAACGAACTCTTGTGCGATGTATTTGATTCAAATTTTTGTAAATTCTGTATTGAAGCTGGAAACAAAACATTAAAATATGCGTGAGAATGTGCTGTCGATCTTATGTTTGTTTACTAATATTACTATTTATGTACAAATGGACATTTGTCCGTAAAATATGAAATAAATAAATTTTTATTTGGGGTGAATTTCAGGTCAAAATATTGTTCTTTAGCTATTTTTTTAATTTACTGTAAATGTATACTAATATTTATTTTGGTCAGGCTATTTTCCTGTCTGCATATAAAGCAGAAACTGTCACGGATATTTTAACTGAAATCTCTATTGATACCTCCTAACTTTTAAGACAAATCTATGGAGAATTTATGCGTTAATAACGTTGCTTTTCCATAATCATCGAATGAATTATCATTGGTTCACAGAATGCTGAATTCTCTGCTATCCCCTATGTATTGATGTATGTGGTCAGTGTGGTTGTGGGGACGGTTTTGGATTATCTCCGAAGAGACAAGATAACCACCACTGTTGCAAGGAAAATAGCTGCCGTCATCGGTGAGTCAAGTAAATGAGAAATATATACGCTAAACGATAAAAGGTACAGGATCAACGGAGTAGTTACTCTATACGTATTCTTTGGTCAGGCAACTGATAGGTAAATAAATTTAAAAAATTGTCAAGAAAGCGTATGACCACGTGGAAGACGATTAACTAATTTACTCTCCGGAAGCAAGCAAGGGACCACTCCATCAATTCTGATCAAAGGAATTAAGGCAAAGGTGGATTGAACATTTCAGCAAACTCCTAGATCAGATAAAAAGTTAGCTAGGTGTTGTAATATCAATAGAATATCAACAAATTTATATTCAACACAAAATTTATTTCACAAGTATGTATTATTATCCGACTATAGGTTATTCGGAAAATAGTGTTTATAAATCGTTAGTATTAAAATAACACTAAATTCAAGATTTATTTCAATAGACGCCGCCCCTACTATCGTATTTTTAATATAGACCCTGACTTCTAATAGCTGTAGGTAGTACAAAAAAATCGCAGAAAATCACAGTTACCACCATTAGATTTATAATTTTGTTTTGCATATGCACATGTGAAAAAATTGTTTTTATTGATGAATATTAGTTTTTTAAACCAGAAATGTTTCAAAAAGCGTGATGTTTTTGCCGATACGTCGACTTCATTATTTTTTATTAAAAAAAAACTAAGAGTGACAAAAATAATTCTTATTCAGAAAATGATCACTGTTGTATTTTTGACAACATTTATTAATTTCAAGCTTCTGCATGCAAAATGTAATGAGTTATTAATTTTTTTCGAAAACACTGCTTAAGAATACCAGACACATTTTTAAGGAATAAAATTTATACTGTTGCACTCAGAAGAATGCCATGATCACGTTACAATTAAATATAAACTTTTAAAACTATTTGTGTAACCTGTCTCCAGCAAGTGATAAATAAAACCATGTTTTCAATTAGCGAGCAGCGATGGAGTTCAGTCACGCGCTTTGTTGCCGCGCGTATCACTCCACTGACTGGTACAGTTTTGTCAGCTGTAGTCGAGTCTGTTGACTGAATACGGCACTGACAACAACACGCATGACTAAAATGCACCGCTGGCCGATTATCCAAAACATGGTTTTATTTATTTCTTGCTGGAGGTTACACCAGTAGTTTTAAACGTTTACATTTAATTGCAAGTGATCATGGCATTCTTCTGAGTGCGACAGTATAATTTTTATTCCTTAAAAATGTGCCTGGTCGTTTTTGGGAATGTTTTTGGAAAAGGTTACAACTCATTATATTTTGCGTGTAGAAGATCGAAATTTTGAATAGTTGTCACAAACACAATAATTAACATTCACTGAATAAGGATTATTTTTGAGACTTTTAGTTTATTTTATAAAGAATAGTTAAGTCGACGTATCGGGAAAAACGGTAAAAATTTCGCATTTTTTGAAACATTTCTGTATTTAAAACATCAT
>NNCF01131024.1:321412-332289 GCA_002313205.1 Laupala kohalensis | reverse complement strand
TATATATATATATATATATATATATATATATATATATATATATAAAATTAGCATTCAGGCTATATCCTGAAAAGGAATTACGTGAGATATTCTTTAGTTACAACTCATCACTCTTCCCTTTCGCAGCCATGGCCATTCCTGCTAGTTGTCTGGTAGGAATGACATTCATCGGTTGTAGCGTGACAAAGGGACTCGTGATTTTTACTATTGCTGTGGCAGGTATTGGTGCACAAACATCCTGTTACCTTTCTAACCACTTAGATCTCTCACCCAATCATGCAGGTAAGCAATAAATTACACTACCCATAAATCATTTTAACTGCCTCCAGTGTCACTTAATTTTTCACGTGAAAAATACAATCCCTCTTACACACCAGGGATGCAAAACCTTCGCGATCGGTGGACTTTTGGGGAGCAAAATCCCACGAAATGTCATATGATGTTATCTTATGTAAAAATCTCTTGAGTATCCCGGGATGCTTGGCAAGAAAATTAAACACACCAAAAAAGAGTTTTTAACTTATCGTTCCCTGGCTTATCGCTCCATCTGGTCGTGGAAGAGGAAATTTCTAATTTGGCAACGCGGTTTGGTCGATCAGGGAGCAATGGAGCCACATTAATCTGGAATAGAGTTAACTTGAAAAAAGAGCCTTGTCAAAACAGAAGAGGATAATACGAAAAAAAAAATTGTTATTTTTGTATACAAAACTTGAGACAATATGACTCTTAGTTCGTGAGATATAATGAAAATGTATTCATACTTCTTCACCAATTTAATATTATATTTTCAAACAATTCTTTCCTAGTCGTTACAAAAGGCACCGAAGGTCTGAATTTCATGTTTCTGGTTTTATTGTTTTCACATTCGTAATTGTTATTCTGACAATATATCACGAACTGAAATATATTTGTATACTAAATGCAGTAGTATATACTAAACATTGTATTATTTATACATTAATACAGAAACCTGAAGTTTTCTCAGATTAGAGCGGAAATAGGGTGAGATGTCTTCCTTTTCGAATATTCGCTATATTTAACGAACTAATTACGAAGATTTTGCGAAAAAATATAATACATATATATTGTAATGTAAACTTAGACAGAGATAGAGAGAGATTACGGGAGGGTTAAATATAATGCAAGCTCCACATTGGTGCGTCAATTGTAATATAAATTTTTGAGAGAGAATGCTAAGTTCCACGTTGCGGCGTCAATCGTAATATAAATTTTGGAGGGGTCTTTAAAATAATTACTAAGAACATTACTTACCCAGCCCTCTCAGCCACCTTACACTAAAATGTTTGAATTGTCCCTGAACACAATAAATAAAAGAAACGGCGGGGTTCTGCTCATTTTATTTTCGTGAAACATACACTAATTCATCATAAAGAAAACACAACATATGTGTAACTTGGTTTAATGATTTATTTATAAAAATTACACTTCATAATACTAGTAAATCATTGCCCTCCAAAATATAACACTTACACATTCCCCAAAAATGCATAAAATTTCCCCAAAAATGCACAGATTTCAATACATTCAATAACACACGCAATATCTGCTCCCTTTTTTGATCACTTTAGGGAACAAACTAGTGTACCGAAATTTCAAGTCAGTGATCATCATGCAATTCTACACATTTTACAGAGAAAACCGACTTGCCTTGGGCCGTTTATCATTAACATAATTATTTATGACAGTTATTTTGCGCCACAAAAGTCTGAGTTATCACACGCAAGTCGTCATGAATCATTAGCATGTAATAATGCTGACAGCGCACTGCACGCATCAATTCATGCATTTACCTTATTGGCAGAAAGCGTGGCCTCCAGCTACAAAACACCGATGGTCATTAACATGCGATTTCGCCTTCAGATTCTCGCTTCCATTCAGCTCCTTCCCCAGACGTCGTCCTTCGTACGCTCGCTACAGCCACTGTCAATTGTAGACCTCAACGTGGAATGTGAGATGCCACTCACGTCATCACCCAGCACAACTTGTCGAAGAAGTCACGGAGTAATGGCATTAGTATAGTTCGTATTTACCGCTTAATCAAATAGTTCATCGTTCACGTAATGAATGCTTTCACAACGAGACGAACGTCACTCGCGCCGGACTTATTTAAAATCAAAAGACTGCAATTGAACCCAAGTTAAATGGTTCGTTGCACACCGGCCAACAGAAAAACTCGTAGTTGATCAAATTGATTATGGTGTATTGAAATTAATATGAAATGGTACGATCACCGGAATCTCAACCAGGATCATTCAGCCGCACTGAAGTAATTAGTCAGATGAAACTAATGAATCGCAAGAGAATGAATATCTCTTAAGTAAACCAGTCTCTAAAAAAGTCAGTAAAACTGTAAGTATCTCTGAGCCAGTAAGTGATAAAAATTAAGATGTGGAGCGTTGTTGCTCCTCGTTTAAGTAATAACATCCCCACTTCGGGACCCAAAATTTAGGAACTGACTCCTCTGATGACGTCATCGAGTCTTTGCAACCAATAAAATGATACCCTTATCATCACATGACTTGCCTCTGATTGGCTTGGCATGTCGTGACGTATTTTTATTTAGGACGAATAGCGATGTTGTAAGTGTTATTGGCACTTGTCTCTGAACTTACGTATTTTTTCATCCAAGTCTCCTCTATGACACTTCCCAGATCCGTAACCCAAATCTTTTCACAAGGCAATATATTTAATTTTGGAAAGCTATTTTCATTCCCCTTCATTCTCGCAACAACATTTTATTTTTAACGCGTCGGTTCCCTGTTAGTGACACCTCCTTTCATTCCATACCCCAAAATTTATTTTACCCAGACGTTTTCCACTCCATTATCACTCATCTTTTATTGCGAATGCGTGAGCCACACGACTCGACAGTCAATATCTGTTTCTCTTCCATTATTTTCTAAGTGTTTCAGCCCTTCAACCCACGTCACTCGTCAGCCTTGCTAATGGAGTTTCCTTCTGGCGAGGGTATCTCCCAACAGACCTCCATTCTTTTCGCGGACAACTTTCCTCATCTTTTCCTATGATGTTTATGAATTTGTCACCAAAAATAACCCAAATTTTCCATCTGCCCTTTTCATTTACATTTTGACAGCGTGTCTGGCCAATTATTTTTCACAGCTTATTAATTTTCTTACGCTTCGGTCCCCGCAAAAATAACTACGCCGCATGTCGAGACACCGGGGCTAGCACTGACCCTTGGCTTATTGCCCTTCCTTCGGCATCCTAACACGCGCCCTTGTGGAGATCGTTTCCCCCTTCCACTCTCCTTTGTGCGTCCTAAGGCAGCCCTTTTGCTTCGACTTTCCCTCGACCGCGCTCGTTCGAGGGCAAAATTACGAGCGTCTCCTCAATTATTTAATCTTTGCCTTGACAATTTTTCTACATATTTGTTATAAATATAATGAACTAATTATTCATATACTTATAATATTTTTCTCGCAAATCTCTAACGGTTATTTAAACAATGCATAAAAGAGTAAAATAATATTACTCTTTTATGCATTATTTTCTAAAATCGTACGCTACATTTCATTAAGTAACATTATGTGGTTACATATATCATTTTTCCTTATTTTCACATTATTTAACAGGTATGTTGATGGGTATTTCCAATACCATAGCCACTATACCAGGAATCACTATTCCACCTGTTATAGGCATCCTGACAAGTAATGATGTAAGTACATGCATCATTTTATTGTTACAATGTGTAATACTTATTTGACTTTTAACACGACTTCATAGCCGTTCAGATCTTCTCGATGTTACATTTCATTATAAAAGAAAATTCACTACACAGTATATCATCTATTTTTCCCGTATACGTTAATAGAATATATTATTTAATTTAGTTACATCTAGGATACTTCCATTGCTCTGAGTACGTAATGCGCGCATTACTTTGCGTTTTAAGAAAGAAGGATTACATTTTTCTAATGAAGATATATCATGTAAATGTTAATGCTTTTAACTAAATATCATTATACTCGCATAGTGTGAGATAAATGTGATTATTGAATTGCATATGATTTATCATTTGATATCAGTCTGATGGAAGTGGGAATATTACAAGAAGGGAAATGTGGAAAGGAGTCTCCTTGAAAATTTCTTTCTACTTCCTCATGTGCAGAATCAAATTTAGCAAAAATCTTCTAAAAACGATGGTTTAAAGATGATCTCGGATACATAATGCATTTTAATAAACTCAATTCCATCAAAACAATTTCTATAATCAATATTTCTTTTTTTACACTCCCTTACAATTTAAATCTATCATGGCTTATTTGCCTCCGGGACCGTATATAAATAACATAATGCAAAAGTCATCATTTCTAACACGCCAACGCCCCTACCAAGACGTAAAGCTGTGTAACGAAACACCCCATTCTGAACCACCCAAGGTGTGTCAAGTAATTTATAAAGTCCCTCAGACGAACTTCTTGAAGTCCCCGCCAACAGAGAAAGCGCGTCATGGAAACGAATGTCAGCTTTGATTGATTTCTGGTTGACTGAAATATGTTTAAAGCTTCATGGCCGTAGACTGATTAGAGAATCCTGGCTGTCACACACTCTCTAATGAGATACTATAAAGAAATATTATTCCCCAGTTGAAAATATAGAAAAGTAGTAAATTAGTTAAGTTACAGCAACATTTTTGAATTCGGAATGAAGTACATATTTCTTGTATAAATGGAAATTTTTCTTTCATTAAAAATTAAATTTTTCTGCTTGTCAGAAAATACAATTCTATAGCAAGCAATTGGGACCATTCTCCCTTATTTTGTTGGAAGATTTATAGACATTATTATTAAATATAAAATTAACAATTTGCGAAGTTATATCAACATGCAACTCATGAATCTGGCACTTCGGGAACGAAAAGTTTTCACTTTGTACTACTAATTTACAATATATAGTGCTAGTGCACTACTAATTTTAACAGTGTGAGAGATTTCTCCATATTCATTTTAGTTATGACTTCTTTATTAAATTATTCTTTCGTGAAAATAGTTTCGCCATTCAGAGCACTGATAATACACACTTCAATATTAATCGGTCCCTCTGCTGGCTCACGTGTTAGCGTCCTTGCTCATCATCAATTCCCAGTGGAGCCAGAAAAAATTTGTAGCTTTTCACATGAATGTGCCAGTTCATATAGCTGTGACTACTGAAAGGCGAACCCTCCTTCTTTCCTTCTCCTACTGCTCCTAGTATCAATGACTCTAACATCATCAATTCCGATCGAAGTGCCCTCACGAACCGCAGAGAGGAACTCTGATGGAATGAGGCTACAGAGATAACGTACTTAACCGTGAGTGGGAAGATTACATATGAATTACAAAATGAAAGATATTACTATTGTGATAAATATGAAATAAAAAACATGCATTAACGTAATTTCTTTTTTTTTTTTTCAATTATGATTAAAAGTTCCAAATAAATGCCGAAGTAAAGAATGAAAATAATTTACATTTCTTAATACTAACTAGAATTTACGGAATATTTAATTTAAAAAATTTAATATCTAAACTAAATATCTTTCGTGAATACCAAATCTCGAATTTTCTTTGTAATTCTATCCCAGAAAATTACATTGGTATCTCCTCGTATCATTAAAATCGTAAAAAGACCGACACATACATTCAGATCTAATTAGTTTGCAGTGAGATCTCCTCGCTATTTATGTGAGAATAGCTTGTATGTATGGCAACACAGCATGACGAACACCTGCAGCGGCAAGGTGATGGCCCCCTCCCCCTCGACCCCCCCCCACCCACAACACGATAAACCTCCTCCATCTCCTCCTTCCTCCAAGGATTTCACATCTCGTTCGATGGTTTTAACTCTTTCAAATTCAATACACTAATATAACTAATAACTCCTAATAACTAACCCCTCCACGTGGACCACGTTGTTGGTAAAGTCGGCTTGCATCCAACTCCTACCTCCTATCGCTCCATGTAGATAAGCTTCAATAGCACGCTACACTTCCCATTTACAAACACTACAATAAAAAACAACATAAATAGTATAGTTTCTTGCTCCTAACAGTGCATTTACTTCGCACAATTCTCTACAGTCATAATAATAATAAATTTATTGTCAAAAAAGCGGTACAAACTGCGGATGACCACGTGGAGGACAATAAACTAATTTACTCCTATAATAAACAATAATCTCCGGAAGCAAGCAAGGACTATCCAAGGACTATCCAATCAATTCCAATCAAGAGCCCTAAGGTGGAGGCATATTTAATAAATTTCTGCAAACTCCTAGGTAAGATAAATCGTTAGCCACGTATTATAATGCTAATAGAATATCAACAAGTTTGTGATATAACAAAAAAATTATTTCACATGAACGAGTTATTATCGAACTATAGATTATTCTGAATACGGTGTTTACATTTCATAAGAATTGAAATAACACTAAATTCGCGATTTATTGTTTTAATAGACGCGCCCCTAGACAAAAACCTAGAGAACCTGTACAAAATGTCTACCTCAACCCGAAGGAAACCCGGAGAAAAACCCGGGTAAGAAAATTCATTTTCACTGTTTCCTGTCGCAGAACTCGCTGGAGAGATGGAGTATCGCTTTCTACTCAATTGCTGCTCTGTACTACTGTGGATTCGTCGTGTATATCTTCTGCGCTTCTGGAGCACTTCAACCTTGGGATGCAAGACCCGAGGAAGCAGATTAACGAAGGACGTTCGTGTGACTCAGACACCGAACTCTTCTGTTTACGTTTGTAGCCGGCAAGATGTATTTGCACGCATATCATTTTTAATTCTATTTTTATATTTATAAAATGTACTTTCAAGAAACTTTTTTGTAAAAAAGATATATCAATTTGGATAACTCAAATGGTCTATTAAATTATTTCTCAGAGTGTAGTGTAGAAAAGTTGGACAAATCTAAAATCACAGAGTTAATTTTCACTCCCCAAAGCAAATTAAGTATTTTTATTGTATTATAAAAAAAGGTAAGAATCTATGACAGAAAAGAGAAATTTTAATGCAAAATAATCATCCTTGAGTGGACAATTTTCAAGTACGCAAATATCAGGCCGGAAAAAACGGGAATGTATAGCATTCAAAGAAAAACACCTTTCTTATTTACGGATACATTACCTTCCCTTCCAGAAAAAAGTGCAAGTTACGTAAGAGTGACTTTTTGTTTATTTAAAGAAAAAAATACCGTAAATGAGTTTAATTGGATTCAATTAAATATATTTGAGTTCAACCTTTGATCAGAAATTTGTAGATCTTTCGAAATTTATCACCGTTACCCTTTCGACGTAAATGTTCAATTGCATGAAATTAGAAAACAGACTATTTCAAGAGCACTGTCAGTTTAAAATATGTGCTTACTATACGGTGGAATAACTTTTTTTTCTCGACCGGTAAATAACTCGAAAATTCGGTATAAGGCCAGTGCTATCAACTGAACTGTGAACAGACTCGTCTCTGTTTATGAGCTGTTTTCCCCATGTAGAGGACACTCTTAATTACGGTTTTCTTCCAAAGAAAGAAAAAAGTATGTTCGGGGTATTGCTTCACAAATCTCAATGCTGAGGTTGCTTTGCAATAAGATTCTTCCTCTTCAAAATAAATACTCACAGGTTGAACAGAACAAGATTTATTATGCAAGATTGATATGAACAAGTGATTAAACAATAAATGACACCAGGTTGACAACCACAGGCGTTTGAAGGTTCTGTAAATGATGCCCTTATCTCACTAGACTCACGGCTCTGGGTAAGCAGGCTAAGTTGAAGAAGTTCTCTTCTTTGTCACGAGATGGTGTCCCTGGTGATCAATCCTGAAGGTTAGATGCTAGCGTGGTAGTACGGTCTCTCGGCGCGTGACGGCACCTCGTGTCCTTGAATATGGAGTTAGTTCCACCGCTGACCGTACGAGGGCGTTTCGTGTCTTGGTATAGTGGAGTTAGTTCCACCGCTGACCGTACGAGGGCGTTTCATGGTCACTTTGAAGGTCGAGTTAACTCTACTGCAGGCCGCGAGGTAGAGCCTTGTGATTCTTG
The DNA here is from genome assembly GCA_002313205.1 of Laupala kohalensis. Classification (NCBI taxonomy): domain Eukaryota; kingdom Metazoa; phylum Arthropoda; class Insecta; order Orthoptera; family Trigonidiidae; genus Laupala; species Laupala kohalensis. The sequence goes on along the minus strand of NNCF01131024.1, from coordinate 324,220 downwards.
TAGATAGAAAACAATTCAGTCACAGATCGAAGGAGATCTCTTGAACATAGAATTATTTCGACGTTTGTATGATAGAAATAATTCAGTCTCAAGTTGAAGGCGATTTCTTGAACATAGAATTATTTCGACGTTTGTGTGATGGAAATAATTCAGTCACAAGTCGAAGGCGATTTCTTGAACAGAGAATTATTTCGACGTTTGTGTGATGGAAATAATTCAGTCACAAGTCGAAGGCAATTTCTTGAACATAGAATTATTTCGACGTTTGTATGATAGAAATAATTCAGTCACAAGTCGAAGGCAGTTTCTTGAAGATAGAATTATTTCACAGAGCCAAGTTTCGACATGGAATTATTCGCAGAGCTGGGTTACTGGTTTGAGGTTATATCGGTCTCGATGTTCACTCGACCAGTTTTTCCGTCGTACTGAGCTGAGCGTGGTGCTGTTGCCATAAGCTAAACTTTGACAACTGACGACGTTGGCTACGTAACACTAGCTCGAGGTTCGTTTATTGATGTTCTTGAATTTTCTTAACAAAATAGACCACATACACTTGGTAGTGCACACGGCTCGTATGCCTCATGGAGTCTTCTAATGTGTACAATATAGGGACTCTTTTTTTCGTCGTATGCAGAGATTCTGTGGTGTATCTCGCCGGTCATGGATCTTGAGTATCTGAAACTTCATGACAACGGCGCAAAGAGTATGGCGCTATTTGGTTTGGCGTGACAACATGTATCTTTCTATGCGTTAGATACACGAGGGAGTTCATCATATACGTATTTAAGGTACGTGTTTCGTTGTATATGTAGAAAGGTGCTTCTACAGGGGAAATATATTCCTGACCATTTCATTTCGTATTGTCCATTCCTTCCCCAAAGGAGAATTATGTGAAGTAAGCAAACCTCGAAACATCATCAGTGAGAGAAAATAAACTTGTATAATGTATATGATTAATGAAATTTTTCAGTTTTTAAAATCACCGTTTCTCAACTTTTATAAGTGACGTGTTTAATTTTAAAAATAATTGACGAGAATGACATGATATCATGCACGCAAAATGTTAAAAGTTGAATCGAAATGTGTTCACGAATGAATCCACAAAAACTGGTATACAAATCTGCCTAAGGATTTAATGCTTCCACAATCTCTTCGAAAAAATATACGTACACAAGTTCACACACACGAGGGATTTAGAATTATTATTTGCAATAGAGGAAACGAAGAAACATTACACAATAATATTTCATAAAATTAACTAACTTGTATGTCAACTAGTAATTGTTAACCAACAACAAGATATGAAAACAAATCAGTTTCCACGAGACAAATGACAGAAAACGGAAGAGAGATTTTCTTTTGTCCGCTCGAGATCTCTAAGGATTTTAGTTTGTTGTAAGATTTTACTTCCAATAACCATTTACTGATACGAAAGGGGGATAATTTAGTACAAAAAGATATGCACATTAAAAAAATATTTTTTAATACAGCGATTGAAAATGAGACGAATTTAAGGAAAACCAAAGTCCTGTGGTAAACATTTGTTCAAGGAAGGTATCATGTCGGATTAAGAAATGTAATATGTAATTTATCCATCACTACTTTAAATTAAATGTAAAGAGAAACTTTTTCAAGAAACAATCAGCATGAAATATTCTTCTAGTTCATCTCATTCAGCTGATGTGCAGGACGAAACAATACATTCTAAATGAAGTAATAACCATTCTCAGGAAACTTTTTTCCAGCCAAGACTATTGTGTCAAACTTTTTATTTTGTTTGCTCATCATCACTCACCAAGTTAACACATAATACTCAAGAACATAAGGCACAAATGCAATACCCATATAGATGTGATTAACATTAAAATACTATGAATATTGTGTAAGAGTACGTACCGTAAAGATGTAATGGAAGGCAACATTATTCCTAAAGCACACATTACTATTCCACACGAATACTTGCTCCAGAATCCGGTAAGTGATCACGAGATTACGCTCTCTCTAATTCACACATATTCTTCCATGGAATACATTAGTTACCTACAAAAAGAATGTCGTTCAAGTGGAGAAGTCGCGTACCTTCCCGAAGATTCGAGGAAAAGCTCAGCCAAAGATCTCTTCACTAGAGTTCTCACGCTTTTCCTGTAGATAGCGTTGCTGTCTGCTAGGTATCAGAGTGCGTCTAGAGAGAGTGTGGCCGATGCGGGTCAGGTTTCCGATTAGCTGTCCGATTTCCGTCAATGGGGAGAGAATTTAAAATTCCAAGATTCATTGCAATTGAATTCATTCAATTCATATTACTTTAATGTCTGTCGGCCATCAAAACCTATTACACCTCCTAAAACTCGAAAACCACTGATACGATTTTCGTGATTCTATTTTTAATTCGTAGATATGTTATCTGACAAGGTTTGCGTGTATATATACATCTCTTGTTGTTGACGAGCCCTTAAAGCCCCACAAAAAAAATATTCCTGCAAACTTTACGATTTAAAGCCACTTTACGATTTAAATTCTGTATGGGGTTACAGAATTAAAGTACACAACCGTTCCCGAGTAGAGTACATACACAACTAAATTTATATGAATAATATGGGCTCTAATGACCTTTGATGTTGACGAGCCCTAAAGCCCCACCAAAAATATAGTACCACTCATAGGTATCTCTTACTACTTGATGAAGAACCCGTTTGTGAGGAGTGTAGCTGTTCTTTGACAGTGCATCACCTACTAACTGATTGCGGAAGATACTCAAGTATACGGAGACAAATTGGTCTGGCTGCAGATTTACCAACCATTCTCGGGAAT
>NNCF01131024.1:242903-321393 GCA_002313205.1 Laupala kohalensis | reverse complement strand
TAATACTAACATGCAGGAAAATAGTGTTGAAATTTTTGTCAGATATTTTGAAAGCACTACAACAATGGCGTGATAAAGTACAAGACAATTTTTATTTTTATTAAAAGGAATAAATTATTTTACAGCGTAGAAGCACTGGAGCAGAAGGTAGCTTAACCGCGGATTTGAAGATATTCAATTTAAAAATATCTTTTATATTCTTTGGAAGGGAATTACATAGAACGATTCGCGAATGATCGGTCCCTTTTTGGCAAAACACGGTTGACACTCTCAAACGATGAATATTATTCTTATTTCGTGAACAAAACTGTTTTGTATGAAACAAGGGTGGTGCTTCAGTAATTCGGTCTTAACAAATACGACAGTTTCATAAATATAAGTGCAGGGATATGTTAAAATATTATTCCTTGAATAAATGTTTACAAGAGATTCGGGGGTGAGATTTACAAATTATCCCCGAACAATCCTCTTTTGAATTCTAAAAGTTTGGACATTCTGTCTGGAATTGCCTCAGACGATGACTCCGTATCGTAAATGGGAGTAAGAATTTGAAAAATATACGCAACAGGAAATATATGGACCAACAATATTAACTAAGATTCGTAATGCGTAACACAATTTAGTTAATTTGGAATTAACATTGTCAACGTGATAATTCCATTTGAGATTGTCTTTAATATGAAGACCTAAACACTTTGTATTAGTAAACGTTTTTAATTGCGTTCCGTTTAACGAAATATAAACCTGAGGTAAAGATTTTGTGATTCTATTGTGAAGTGACATAGACACTGTTTTATCAGTGTTTACAATGAGGCGATTTGAATGGAACAAAGCCGAGAGGTTAGACAAAACTTTTTGAGCGTTGGCGTGTTTACATAGTAGATTAGTGTCATCGGAAAAAAGAACCATTTTGCAATCTGATGTGGAAAACGACATGTCGTTCACATACAACAAAAAGAGTATAGGGCCGAGAATTGAACCTTGGGGAACTCCGTGAGTTAGTGGCTTTGTTTCTGAAAGGCAATGCTGAAGTACTTTATTTTATGATATTTTGACAGGTTGATATCTATCTTTGAAATACGAGTCAGCCACTGATGCACAAGTCCACGAAAGTAGAAAGATTGTAATTTTGAAAGGAGAATTTCGTGTTCAATGTCATCGAATGCTTTGGATAAATCAAGAAAAACACCCTGAGGATTTTTTCCATGATCAAGAGATGTGGTAACATCGTTTAAGAAAGATAATATGGCGCTTGAAGTGGAGAAGGGTTTCCTAAAACCGTGTTGATCGTCAGTGAGAATGTTATTTTTTGATAGAATATCTAGAAGACGTTTCTAGAACAATTATTCAAGGATTTTTGAAAAAGTGGGTAATGGGGAAATTGGTCGATAATTACCAACGTTGTGTTTGTTTCCTTTCTTGTATAAAGGATTCACTTTAGCTCTCTTAAATATGTTAGGAAACACCCCTTCCGATAAAGAACTATTAAATATTATTATGAGTGGATAATGTGGGACGAAAATTTAACAATAAATTCGGGTATATCAACTATGCCTGTTGAAAATTTGTTTTTTAATGAACTGATGATTTTCATGATTTCACTGGCGTTAGTTTCGTAAGTGAACATAGAATGGGTCACGTAGATGGATATATTCGGAGGACATTGGTTTTGAGATATTGAATTAGTTATTCTACCTACTTCTGAAAAATAAGAATTAAAGAAATTTGTGATCTCAAGTGTATTTGATACGATTTGGCCATCGTTTAATATGGAAATATTTTCTTCGCTATTTTCAGGTGACATGTAATTTTTAACAATATTCCACATGGTTTTGGTCCGCTTGTTTGATTTTTGTATCTGCCTGTAATTTTCCACAACTTTAGCTGCATAGACTACTTTTCGGAGAATAGCCTTATATTTACGGAAATAATCATGGAATTCGGGTGTTGCATAAAAAGTTTTGAAAGATAATATAAACGGCGTTTGTTTTTGGAAGAAATTCTTATCCCTTGGGTGATCTATCTATTGTATTTCTTTGTGTTAATTAATTTGCGTTTTATTGGAAAGCTACAGTTGGAATGTTGAAATAAATACATTGAATTTGTCGTCGGTGTTTTAGCAATTGTAAACACCTTTCCAAGTTTTAGCAATTGTAAACATCTTTCCAAGTTTCCTCATGCAAACAATTTGTAAATATTGCTAAATTTGTGCCGTTAAACTGTCTAGAATACTTGTAAATGATTTTAAGTGGTTTCAGTATATCTTAAATGGCCAACACTTGCGCAAGGTGATCGCCGTATCCGGCACAAAAACGTCAGAGAAATACGAGATTTCATTGTTGACAATGTTAGAGATTCTGATCTAGCAATGTTAGAGATGAACTGGAGAGGTGAGAGGGGTCGTTTATCGTAAGTTACAAGGTTGAAGGAGTCGATAAGATTCTTGAATCGATTTATGGGTGAATTTGCTTAATCGGAAGCACTCAGGAAATCGATGTCGAAATCACCACATATAACGATAGATTCAGTAGATTAACGTGTAATATATTTTAAAACAATTTCGAAGTTCCAAAAAAATATGTCATGATCTGATTGAGGAGGACTATAAATACATAAAACAATGATACCTATGTCGGCCAAATTAACTGCAGAAAATTCGAACACGCTATCAACGCAGAAGCTCTCGTATGAGCAGAGGGAGGTGGAAGAGGAGGTGTAGGAGTGGATGAAGGAGCAGGAGGAAAATGTGAGGTCAGATGTGAAGATAGGAGAGAACCGAAGTGATGTTTTCGGACGGTCTCAGGTGTAAACCGTGCTGGGTAAAGTCCTTGGCAGTCAGGTGTGGTTGCAAAGCAAAAATGTGATTTTTGTGTCTGCCAGGTGATGTTTTAGGGATATGTTTGCCAGGTTAATTTCGTGGTTTATTTGTGGAACGTTGAAGCGTGGAGACATGCTAGAGTGTACTATGGCTGTGTGCTGAGAGCGGTTTTAGTTTTTGTAAATGTTCAGAAGCGTTGAAATGACCAACCAAGTCAATATCGTTCTGCCCACCTATGATGATTACAGTGTCCCGCTCTGAGAGATTTTTAGTGTAGGTGTTCAGTTGTCCAATAACTTCAGTCAAATGAGCGTTTGGCTTAATGAAACCGGAGACTGAGAACTGGCTGTGAAGCAATCCACGCAAAACGGAGGACATGTGACGACCGTACAAAACAGCTAATATGAGCATGTTTGATTTCTGCGTGGAAATGTTGACTTCATTTCTGGGTAGCACTACTTTACGCGCTTTTGGACGGCTGTGATTACCAGTATGCGGTTTGTGAACAGGTTTGGGTACCTGACGGGAGGGGATGAAACGAGTATGTAAGGAAGGAAACTGGGACATGTCATCTAACATTTAACCTATTTTGGGTGAAGAGTTGGGGAGGTGCATGTATATTTGGTCGAACCGGGTGATAGCAGTTGGAAGGACGGGCAGAAATGGTATAAAAATTGGACGGCATACAAATGGTAGAAAAATTTCAAATTAATTATAAACATTAGGAATCATGATAACAAATAATAAATTTTCAATTGATCCTGGTCTTTAAATACCAGTATTATGACAAACTTTTGAGAAAAGTATTTGTATGAATATGTTGCATTTCTTAATTATTTCCTAAGTAATGTGAAAATTTAGATTATTATTTAGAAATGTTTAATATCTAATGAATACATTTATTTTAGTATACTTAAACATCAGTGATCAAATAAAAGAGTCGTTACTGCTTATACCATGTGAAAGATTCTTTGTTAATAAAAAGGAAAAAACAGGCAAGACATTACCTTAATCTTTATTTCTACAAAAAAAGCTAAATAAAATATGGGGCAGGAAATATACATGACCACATGAAGGTTTTGTTAAAATTGTTGAAACAACCTATAGAAAGAAATTAACAAACTGAACAAATAAGAATGATAATAAATAGATAATGTATCATTAAATTATAGAATATTATCTTACAATCAATTAATTTTTCAATTGTAATTTAGATATGTAAAATTGCATAAAGTAGTTTTTTTGTTTCAACAAAAAATTAATTTTATTTTGTAGAAAAAAAGCAATTACAAAAGAAATATTAATAAATGTTTTATTTTTTAAATCTGTGCATTGATTTCAAGAAATTATTTTGATTGCAGATTTTTATCTTAATTTAAAATAAAAAATATTAAGCAACAAAAAAGAAAAGAATTGAAATCTCAAGTGATGGGCCCTGCTAGTGTGTATAAATAGATGCTAGTATTAAATACAGTACTCAAAACAAGAAATGCAATGAAAGTGTATGGTCAAAACTACAAGTGAGTCAAATCAAAAATGCCATAATGGTTGTAAGTGTTCATTTAGTATATCGTGTAAATGGCAGACCAATTCTAATTTGCTGAAGAAAAATAGGAAGGATAACACACTGAACATATTATACAAATTAAATTAACTTTTCAATTAATCTTAGTCACCCACTTAACATGCAAAGTAAATAAATAATTTTGGAACATAAAGGAATATGTGTCATGTAGGTTTTGTTACTCATTTGAAGAGGAAGGTTACCTTAAATCAACACAGTTGTTCTGAATAGACTGCTCCTATGACATGATGAGGGCAGGTTTCACTAGATCTCGGAATTAAGTATAAATGCCAGATCAATTTAAATACACAGTATCGATGGAAGAAAAAGTTATTTATTCATGACCAATTTTTATTTGTTCATTTCATATCAACACTATACTCTAAAGGGGATGGGTTCTGATTTTACTTGGTCCAGTTCTCATTTGATAGTAGAATGAGTTGGCTTGTCTCCATATCAAGGGAGAAGTTCCCAACCTGTGGTATGCGTCACCCCATTGAGAACATAGGAAGCTTCCAATAGGGGCAAAAAGTTTTGTATTCGTGTCAACATTTACTTAAATACAAGATTTTATTTTATTTTAAAAAATACGTAACATATTCTCAATTTCATTTATTAAACATTCCATAATTTTTAGTAATTTTCAATTTATGTAATATTTAAAAAGAAGATTTTAACACATTTTAAGCTTATTAACCATTCATAGACATTCTTCTAAACACATTTAATTCATACAATTTCAAAAAATAAACACTTAAATTCTTACTGGATATCAAAGAGTAAATTATTTCATTGTCCTTCATGTGATCATGTGCAGTTTAACAGTTTTTCCCCTTCTTTTAGACAGTAAACTTATTTATTTTTTATTTATGTTTGAATTTAAATTATTTTGTGGGATTATTTATGAATACTCAAAAATAGAAACAAGGTAGGTCTACTTCTTGCAAGTTTAAAGACTTTATTATTTTGTACTAGTTCCCACACATGATAAGAGATCTAGAATTATTCCTATAAATTTATGTATATATTCATTGTAAATATGAAATGATATAAATAAACTTATCACTTACAAACATATTTTATATGAAATAAGCACAGAGAGGAGATGTATTGTACTTGATCAATCTCACAGAGACACTCATGTTAAAAAAGGTTGGGAACTAATGCATTAAGGCATAAGTAAAAATTGCCGGGATCAGAGAGCTATATTTATTGATACAAAATTTGTAATATTTATTAAGTGTTTGTGGAGTGGAAATGGTATAAATTTTAGCATACATCCCTACGTGAAACTTATCTCTTTTAGATGCACCTCAAATTTTAATGGCACTTCATATTCAGAAGAGAATATTTACTCTCTCTGAACCTCTGAATTTTGAGAACCAATCACTACAGTGAAGAGAAATCAACCATTTAGCCACCAATAAACACTCATAATACAACATTTGTTCTAGTACATTGGCACATATGATGTCAGAAAATTTTTATGCCTTCAACTTGAAAATGAAACAAATCTTATGTACTCTGTCACTTTACATGTTCTATGAGAAAAAAGAGATCATTTACAGAGCATTAGGAATAAGATGTGTAGTTAAAGCAACCCAAACACTTAAACACTAAATTCTTTATTTATTCATACAAATGAACAAAAATAAAAATTTCAATAAACAATAAGTCCAAGAATCCTTCACATCCAGAACAATTTTGTAAGCATTTATGAAAGCATAACTTAATGACTTTCTTTTTCATACTGCTTATCAAAAGCACAAAACACATGAACACATGGCACAAAAGAACACAAAATATGTGAAAACCATTTACAGTAATTAAAATAGATTTCACATGTTCTCCACGAGAAGGAGAGGAAACTTTGAAAATGGTACTCGCGGAAGAAGAGAGGAAGGAAACAACTGAGTAAAACAATGCAAGAAATACACAAAACTTTAATGCTAGGGCAGAACCATGCAGAAAAATTTTATTTGTAGATCCAGATTATACAGAAGAAATGCAAGAGACATTTTTGTTTTAATAAGGTTTTTTCTTTCACACCTTTCGGGAGTAGGGGTCACATAAAAAAATTACTTATTCAGGTAATTTAATTCAAACATCTCTTTAAAAAAAAGATCAATGATTAGGAAGAATATGTGTATGTTATATAAAGTTTTAAATTGATCCAACTTGCGATTTTTTCAGAATAATTACTTAAATCTCACTAATAGGTTGAAACTGCAAAAAAATCCACCTTGCTAAAAAAATTAAATATAAAGTAGAACTAAAATATTTTCTATTCTGCAAAAAAAATGAAGATATTTCCTGTCATTTGACATGCATTTCATTAAAATTTGATCAATCGTTCCCTAGATTCAATCTCTCAAATAGTCGAGTACATACAATAATGTGTGAGTACACAGTTGTGAGTGGATACTCAAAGTAGTTCAAATATCTTCATTAATGTACCTACATAGATGAGGGTGTGGGGATTTAAAATAAACTTTACTGTTTAAAAATATTTATTGTAAAAAGCAGTTGCAAACTATGTATGACCACATGGGGGGCAATAAACTAAGTTACTCTCCGGAAACAAGCAAGGGATCATCCCATCAATTCCAGTCAATAGCCCATGGGCAGTGATGGTTTTAATATTCACAAAAGAAATTATTTAATAAATACCTACTGTTATCCATTAGTTATCCAAAATAAATTGTAGATATTAGTGCAGTAAAAATTCAAGATTAATAAAACAAAAGTATTAATGACATTCCCACCCACGGAAAATCTACCATTACCCGGAGGAAAACCTAGGCCAGGATGGGTCTACAGAGATAATGTACACAACTGTGCGAAGGTTACATAAAGGTAGAAATAAACTATTTAAAAAGTAAAAGCAGCAAAATCAACATGCATGAAAAAGGAATTTAATCAGTATCTAGAGTACTATAACAATGGCATGATAAAGTATAAGAGATATTAACATCATTTACATCACCCGAAGTCATGTGGAAAACAATATTTATTAGGAAAATTAATATCTCGTTAACTTCTTTTACTAAAATCTGTAAATTCTTTCACATTATAGAAACAATAGCATATTAAAAAGCTTTTAGTTGTGGATATAAAGAGATTCAATTTATTTATATCTTTTAGATTTTCGGGAAGGGAATTATACAAAATGATTCCTGAATGATAAAGGCCTCTTTGGCAAGGAGTTGTAGATACGCCAGGACGATGAATATTAGGCTTATTACAAGTGTTGTGTTCGGGAACTAGACTATTTCTTCTAAAGCAGGGGTGGGATTTTAATAGTTCTGTCTTAACAAGCACGACTACTTCATAAATGTATATGCATGAGAGAGGGAGAATATTTAATTCTCTAAATAAAGGCTTACATGAATTTCGGGGGTGAAATATAGATATAATCCGAACAATTCTCTTTTGAATTCTAAAGGTTTGAGTGGATTGGCCCCAGAAGATTATGCCGTACCGTAAATGAGAATATACGTTTGCAAAATACACGCAGAGTGAAACGTGTTGACTTACAATGTTGGGTAAAATTCGGAATGCATCGCATATTTTGCTTAGTTTGGAATTTAAATTATCAATAAAGCAATTCCATTTTCGGGGCGGTCCGTAAACGACAATGTACACCATAACAAAGGTTCTGTCGCCGGGCATCTCTCGCCGCTCCAAGGCAACGCAGAAAACGAGAAAAAAAAGAACGAAAGAAGACAGAGGGTCCAGGCTCAGGCCCAAGTGCCCTCTGCGCGCGCTCACCCCTTCTCCCTGCCCGTTGGGTCATCCCTTGAAAGTAGGCAAATTTCATTGTTTTAAGAGAAAATGTGTATTCTTTCGCGCATCTAAAGGTGTACGTTTATTATGTTGCACTTACGCGTGAGGTATCACTGTTCTGGATTATCGTTCCGCACACAATGGATACATTGTTACATATTTCTGCTGCGTATCATATTTGAAACGGAGATACACAACGGTCGAACGCAGCAAAGTGGAGACGCACCTTGGGAACGATTATGAAGTGAATCAGGTTAGGTGGATATTGTGTACGGGTCTTGGGAATCGAGGCAGGTTGTGCCGTGGACTGCACACCGTTGGTCGTGACAGAAGGTCCCGGGTTTGAGTCCGAGTTCGTCGTAACATTCGCCTGGTCGTAAAGGACGCAAACTTTACACGCGTTCGCACTTAGAAGTTGTGAGTTGAAAATTATGACCATGTACGGAAGAACATGCTATATCAGTCTGAGAAAGAAAAACGTTCGAAACGAAACTGCCATCTTTCAACTGAATACATCATTTGTCTCTCATGAAGACTTCTCCACGATTCTACTGAGAAAATATTTGTTGTTAATCGGAATATCCCAAAGTATAACTGTGTCTAATACATTAATAAATTTTCAATGTTGCTTATCATCTAAGACTTCCGACCTTATGACGGATGAGTACTACATATTTTGTGGTATTTAGTAGAATTTGATCTATCATTCATTCACTAAAGCAATTATGGCGGTGTTAACTATCTAAACGGTTTCAACAAATAAAAAAGGAAAATCCAAACACAGGTGTAAGGAAAGCTATCTTTGAACGTTTTCCCTAAGCGCTGCCCGACGTAATTTTTACAGGTCTGAAACAAACATGGCACTTCTTCGTCTCTCATTCAAGGTGAAAACTTCTCCAGAGTTGAATATCTGTCTCGAAAGTCTGAGACACCCGAAGAAAGTAGCAAATGCGAAAATCGGGTGTGGTGGCCACGACAAATGTATAGTGCAATTTTCCTGTGATAATGTGGCGTCACGATGCGTGGTGAATCATAGGTGTGGTACGCGTGAGCGAGTTCCCTCCCTTCCCACTCCTAGTCTTCTACATGTGCAGAACTGTTTACATCACAGGAAGAAATCGTGCTCTACTGATAATAAGCGATTTTTGGTGATGATAGGTGGAGGCATCCGAGCGCAGGTGACGCTCCAGCGTGCAGCAGCCAATGCAGCGCCTGAAGAGGGTGAGTGACGTCACCTGGGGTGGGTGAAGCGTGGCGCAGGTGGTGCAGCGGCGGCGGCAGGTAACGACGTCGCGTTGGCGGTGGCTGGGGAAGCCTCGGTGGTTGGGAGTGGTCGGAAGAACGCCGCCATGAAGTCCAAGGGCGAGCGACGCGGTGGTGGCGGCGGCGGCGGCGGCGGTTCAGTGGGTGCCGCGGCGGCAGGGGCCACTCTGGGCGGCGGCGGCGGAGCAACGACGGGGGCCTCTCCCAATGGGGGTGCCTTCGACGTCGATGTCGTCTCGGAAGAAAGTTTCTACGACAATCTCACTCTCGGTCTTCCCAAGTTGCTCGGTGAGCTCGCTCCTACAAGAAATGAACTCTCAACTTAACAAAAACAAAGCCTCCAAGACCAGATTGCCTCGATATCGATCCGTGGAGGCATTGGCATTCTTTAAGACACAATAGAACATTACATCAACAAAACTGTTCGAAAATTTAACTATTTGCATGAAGAATGCTAATGACTTTACAGGTCAAGTAATATTGGTAGAACTGGAAAACTGCTCCGTTCTGCTTGCATACTGACATTAATTAGCATAATGGTCATCGAAGGGTATCAGTTTTTCAACCAACGGGTGTAAAATGCATGTAACAGAATTGTGTTCACAAACGAACTAGAAAGGGATCCAGTAGCGATTAACACACACACACATATTTATAATGTGTGTGTGTGTACTTCCATCAGATTTCCAACTTAAAACAATTCACCTTTCGAATGTTTTCTCCCCGTTTGTTGATTCTAAACGGCTCAACTTTTGGAAGGATTCGTTTTTCATTGGCCCCATAGCTAACATAAACTATATTTTCATTTCAACTAGGTGTCTCAAAACTATTTTAAAAGAAATGCCCATCCAGATCAAATTCTGTCTTGTGCTAAGTGACATATTCAACAACAACAAAAAACATTTTCCTCATAGGTAAATGAGTTCACGTACACTGTACTTTTTTGAACTGGAAAGCGTAACACCATTTCCACGCGTATAGGCAAAGTTCACGGTGTGCGTTGTATCCAATTGGAGAAACGGCCGCCGTGTGACCTGCGACAGCTCAGCCAATGGGAGCGCAGACATCACGTGGCCTTACCCACTGACCTCCGGCGCTTCTACGCGTCAGCCGATGGTTTCCGACTCAGCTGGGCCTTCCAGATGGCAGGTGCGAAAACGTTCGTTGAAATCAGGAATAGGGAAGGGACAATCAAATTCACCCATTAAAACAACACAAGATGAGGTGGCTTTCTTCAGTGTGATTTCATAAGTCCTTCATCACCATCTCGAGTTCTTCGAACCGCCTCTTCTTCACTTAGCTCTACATTTTTGTTCTATATTAAGAAAGAAGCGCTAGTGACGACTTCAAGTGAAACTTTCAAGTCCGTAATTTTTGTTACATCAAACAAATTCGTTATGCACAATTTCTCATATTTTCATTTTTGTGCATTTATGATTAATTTTACTCCCCTTTTTGTTTCGTACGATTTTTGCTCTGGGAAAAATTACACTTGTTCTCCTCTCAACGTAGCTGTGTATCGAACAAAAATGTTCTATAAGGGGATGTTTCAACCCTGTTCGACCAAACTAGCCGAGGTTTTCAACTGTGGTTTCCATCGCCTAAGCCAGACAAATGTCGGTTCATTACCATAATTTCCCCGACAACCAAACACCTCAATTGTTTTGTGGGGCTTTACGGCTCATGTCATTGGAGCCCGAAAAACTTGTACAGGTAGGGAAAGTGCAGTTACGCACTAGGGAGAGCCAACATGACTCTCCCCGCGTGTGGGACTCGCCGAATGATTCAACCATACCCACAAAAAACCCACCTGATTTACAACACACCAAAACACATCTCACAACATACATCAAAACATAATGGGGGGAGGATAAAATGAGGGGGGGGATAACATGAGGGGGGACAAAAAATGAGAGGGATGAGGAAAATGAAAGATACCCTAGCCTTAATAGCGTCGGGATAGAAAAGAACAAGAGGTGACCAAGGGAGGTCAGAAAAGAGAAAGGAGGGAACCTACCACAAGTAAGTGGAAGCAATGCCAGACTCAGCTCGGGGCCTCGTGTTTGCCAAACACGTTCTTACTAGATGTAAGTCCCGTGGGGGGCCAAACACCTCTATTTCCATTTCCCTCACCCTATTCCCGGTTAGATGGAAGAGCACGTCTCATAGCCTGTATCTCGACATAAGACGCGAAATAAGAATAAACGAAATACGTGTTTCCACGCAGAGGAGACGGTGCCTGTGGGACGCATCTGTGTCAACTCCCTGTCGCAGCTGGAACGCGTAGGTGGTGGAGGCGGAGCAGAGCGCGGGCGAGGACTCAGTGGACCTTCCCTTGCAGACGTCCAGCTCTGCCAGCGGTAGAAACATTTCTTTCAAAACAAATTCTTTACATCTCGGTTAGACCATGATCAGAAAAATATGCAAACCTCACCTCTTGAAGTTCAAGGTTTTGGGTTTAAATACTAGGTACGGGCTCTATAACACTAGGCCACTAGCGACATGATATTTGTTGCCGGCGAATTGCGTCAGAGTCCTTACGAAAAGAGAACCGCTAGTGTCGTCGGAGACCCCTGAGTGCGTTATTTCTCATATATCACTGCTCGAGTCTCTTTCCAGTAGACTCGGGAAGGGAGAAAGAAGGGAGTTGAGCGCCAGCGACGTCCAATAATATGACAGTTATTCACGTAAAACACACCAGTACTTTTATGACCTGAGCGCAGGAATTTTTGGGGAGTTATGATAAATTCCACATTTTATTTCCGTATCTGGCGTTTCTCTTTGTTTAAGGACTCTAGTGAAAAGTGTCCGAGTTCGTCAAATAACATTGTATATATATGAGCCTATCACACTGGTCACTAGTGTCTGACGGTGGGAGAGCTTTGCATTGCTCCATCACTTCAAGCAACCTTCTATATAAACAATAGTATTTGAAGACTTCGGCTACTCTGGGTCACAAATGGTCGGTCACTAGTGGCTCAGTAAAATAGGATCCTAAAACGATGTTTCTCCGCACGTTTTTCTTGAGACATTGAACACAACGTAGAGACCATTCTGATATTCGATTTACATGTTTCTCTGGAATCGTATTGAAAAAACTCTCCTTCCTTCCAAAAATAATCGCAATCCGATTTCTTGGTGCAGCGTTTTTTATGTGATTGTAGAAAATGGCGCCACCTCCTACTGTTACTAACTATGCAGGTTCTGGATGTCATTCAATAACCGTATGGGATTTAATGGAGAAATCTCCTAGATGACTACCGGCGAAAACCTTGGATTTCACGGAAACTGAATGCGGTTCACAAAATAATATTTTGGATGAAAATATTTTTAATAATAAAAAATAATTTTGGAATAATTCCCACACTAGTTGAAGACAAAGTGTAAGTGAAAATAAAGAAAATGTACATGACTGCATCACATGATAACAAGAAAAAATAACAATTGATTCTCCTCAATATATTTGTTTTTAATAGCCTGTTTCTGGTTAAGAACGTAATAAATATAACCGCCGATTGGTCATTTAGGTTTGACAAAAAATATTATATTAAGTTAAGACGTTTCGAGGTCCACAGAGCGGATGATACGGTGACGAATTCTGGCAGTGGAATGGCAGGTGGAGGTACCTGTGGAAAAGGCATGGGGGCTCGCCCTGACTTCTCGCGTCGATGCAAAGCCTTTGACCTGGACGCATGTGAAGGAGGCGGGCGAGTGTGTCTTGTGTACACGGATGGACCTCATGCATCCTCAAAGCACGCGCATAACAGGTATGCACGTGGAAACATTATTACATGTATAATAGGTAGGGAAGGATGAGACAATAAACAAATCCAATATCATGATACCGATCTCAATATTTATTGACTCACATACCACATTGTATCATACTATCAAACACTGACTGTGAAATTCCCAGAAGGGCCTTAAATATCCACGACTTCCGTTTCTAAATGTCATCTGCCCTCTGATGTCTCAGTTAGCGTTCTTGATTCCCGGTGGGGCCAGATAAAATTTGTAGCTTTTCACATTAACGTCCCAGTTCACATAGCTACTGAAAAGCGAACCCTCCCTCCGTCCTATCCATGCCCTTGTGCTCCTAGTATCACTAACTCTAACTATTATTAACCTCCACGTGAGCCAAGTTGTTGGTAAACCCACCTAACCGACCCACCTACTAACAATAGCCCTGCCACCCAGCTCCTACCTCCAATCGCTCCATGTAGATAAGCTTCAATAGCACTCTACATTTCCCATTTACAAATACTATAAAAAATAAAAAATGTCATCGCTGCTTATACCGGAACGTTTCGATGTTTCAATTTTCTTCAAATCCTCACAAGAATCCGATCAGAGGGTATTAATTTTCCTACTGACATCATCATCATCTCTCGAGGCGCCTGCCTTTCATTGTTTTGAATTAATAATAGACGATCAAGTGTCACGTTTCCTTCATATTTGTTTTTACAATATAAACTAGTAACATCCTACAGGAAATGTTTCAATAAATTGTTTTAATACAATGTCATTGCATTCTACGTCAAACTCGTGGATAGAACAAGGCGAAATCGCGCGATCATCGCTCATTGCGTCTTCTTGTTCATGGGGACGCAGTTCGAGCACGTGCTCGCGAGCGATGAGATAATAAATATTGATGGGTATTGTTGGATCACAAAAATCCTGACTTTTTGTCAATAAAGTTGCTGACGCGTTTACACATCAATAAATATTGACGGGATCATGGATATCGCAATACACATTGATTATCTGATCCTTGCCATGAAGTCGATAGCTATAGATACAATAGTGCCCAGAAGCGTAAGAGGTTATGATGTTATTCCATACAAAAAGATGGTTAGTATGAACGTTCTATCACTAGAAGGGATAATTTCGTAATTTTAGATTTTGGATTAATGGTATATTTACAAATTCATTTTTAATGTTAGTTTTCAGAGTGTGCATGATGAGAAAATAGCCATTAGTCAAATCAAAAATATGTTTACCACACATTACTCATACGAATAATGTTATAGCCACGGCATATCGACAGGATTTGGTTTATGCTTCGATCGCTAAATAAAATAGATCCAGACGTGCCCGGTAGTACATATTCTCACTAAACTCTGTCGCATTTCTTCCCTCTTCACTGCACCTTAACATTGAGCGAAGGCATGAGAATCCCTTAATCAGGGTTAGAATGAAAGGGGGGAAGGCAAAGAATTTCCCCCTTCGGACTACATTTCCCCATTTTTGTTTATTTCCCAGCAGACAAAAATTATTCCATCTCTCGTGATTGTCTACCACGGGGAAAAAATATAAAATTTTAATTCTCTTCTTTCCCGATTTTATTGACATTTACTGTCAAAATCATTTTTTATCTTTCTTATCACACATTTAAAAAATAAAAGTTAACCCGTGTTCATCCTAAACATTTAAAATATCTCTTGCCAAATTTAATCACGATCGGTACAGTGGTTTATTCGTGATCTGGTAGCAGACAGACAGACACACTTTCGCGTTACGCATTCATATATTACTATGGATTAGAATAAAATGCAAAATTACAAAAACTATGAAGCTCTTTTAAATGCTCCCACACCTAAATATAATGCTATTTTCTTGACAATTTTAAAAAGTACTATATACCGCCTCTGCCGTAGGGCCCTTGATCGGAATTGATGGGATGGTTCCTTGCTTACTTCCGGAGAGTAAATTATTTTATTTTAAATTAAGTTCTGTTTTGGCAATAAAATTTATTATAACATGAGAAACCAGAAGCTTCAAAAGTGAACCTCCTCTTCATTTTTCTGTCATTCACCCACTGCCCATAATGCACCTGTTCAGTGGCCGCACAAGGGCTGCCCCTTCAATTTGGCTGCTGGATCGAGCACTAGAATGGCACTTCCTCGCACCTTGCTTCACACAATACTTCCGCATGTTGCTGAAGCATCATGGCCTTCCAGAATGGCACTTTCGCTTCACTTCGCTCGGTTTGTCACCTTGGGCGGAAGTGAGTTCTCATCCGTTATTTTCTAAAAGAGAAAAAAACAGTTTTGGTGATTTGTTAAACTCCAAACATGGGCGTTTTTTTNTATTCAGAGAACTGAGACTGCTTCGTCCTCATAGGGGGGGGGAGGAATTTATCGTATCGGCTGCTCACTTGTTTGGTTTTGTATCTATGTTTATAAGCTGTAAATGCAGGCTTTCATCTTATACATTACCATGTCTTCATCTGTGAGATATAACATGTGAGCGATAAGTGGTTTGAAGTATTAATTCCGAATTCCCCTTTCATAGTTATTTTTTAACTGTGGTTCCTCATACATGTTAAAAGTTAAATTTGATTACCTTGAAAATCGTTCCTTGGAAGTGTATTTACATTGTGAAACGTCAAAAAAGAAATTTGGTCATAGCTTTAAATAATGTACTCTGGTTACAAGAATATTCTCTTTATGATAAATCAGTAAACCGTTATTTTCAACTAAAAAATACGTTTCATTCACATGCAATACTCGTGTTACATGATGACACAAAACATCATCACATTGAATCATCTAACTACTTACATGTGAATACTTCAGATCAAGATAGCTCGAGATATTCGTGAAAGCTAGAAATCTTCCATTGGCATTGAATAATCCCTACATACGTCTCATCATACCTTTGCGTGTAGCAATGGTATGTGCTGGTGGCGCCACATTTGCTGAAGAAGGCAGGCAGACGTGGCCGTCGCAAGGCAGAACGCCTTCCCCTGCCCAGAGTGCGTCTCGAAACGGACATCTTCAAGGAAGGCTAATGCAGCGGTAATAACCATTTTCAACTAAAATTTAGATCTTGTCACAACTTTTAACCCTTTCCTTATTGTACCCCATTGACCCCAATGTCAAACCGCTTTCAAAGCCACCCTTCAATAACCATCGTGTTTAAGTCATTTTCAAAGATATTACTGTCCAATAGAATGACTGGTGTCAGTTAGTAATATTGCTACTTAATAATAACCTCTCAACTTTTTAAGTCACAGTCTTTAAATGCTGTTGTTGCTTTAGAAGTCCTTCATAGCGTTCGCTGTTCCCCCGCATCCCTGACTTCAAGAAAATTTTCCGTCACCGCCTTTCCCTTTTACTGACAATTTCCTTTCCAATTATTGTGTAGCCCCATCAATAGATAAAATTGTTCTTTATCTGAAGTTTTAGGTAATGACTTTTTGAAATTGGGACAATTATTTTCGACGACCCTGTTCTTGTGTGCTGGGACAATAATCATTTCATGGTGGTCCCACCCTGTCTATGATGGCGGAAGGGTGTGTGTGCAAATACAGTTCAATTCGTTCGGAAAAAAATATATATATATTTGCTTATAGCATTATGTTTAAGGTTTATATTTCATAGCAACCGGTAAAGATTGGTGGGGATTTGCAAAACTAAAACAGCAAATAAGTTCAAGAATTACCAAACAATTGGGATGGTCCCTTGCTTGCTTCCTAGTAGTTTATTGCATATATTTCCTCCGTGTACCCTACACGTGTGGAGAAGATATGTGATAACTTTCGGTTAGGTGAAAATGGCGAGGAGCTGGGAACCAAACCCGCGACTCCTGCATTTATTGTAAGGGTGTTAACCACTACACAACCCTATCGTCTGTCATAACTATACACAATTTCCACCCAGACCTAAACCCTGGATCACATGACACACATCCCCATACAGGAGATAAGTGAACCAGGCGGCATACAAAGCAGGAGTCACAGGTTCGATTCCAGGCTCGACGCCATTTTCACCTAACCGAAACTTATCACATATCTTCTCCGCGTGTAGGGTACACGGAAGAAATAAATGCATAACGAACCTTAACATGTAGGTGATTGAGTGCACACAGCATTGTGTGCCGCCTAGTTAACTTATCTCCTATATGGGGATGTGTCTCAGGTGATCCAGGGTTTAGGTCTGGTTGTCGAAGGCGAACGGGTGGTGTAGTGATTAACACCCCTTCGATCAAAGGAGAGTCCCGGGTTCGATTTCCGGCTCGTCGCTATTTTCACCCGACCGAAATGTATTATTATTATTATTATTTCAATTTGCATGTGGTCTAGACTTGACACTCACTGATAATATTATATGTCAATAGATCCATTTCCCTACCACGTGGTCTTGTACTGCGCGTCCGGAGAAATGCCTCTGCTTTTGGTGCACGAAGAGATGCCAGCGCTTCTCCACCGGAGAGTCGCTCGCTGGGAAAGATCACCAGCTTGAATTTTCTCATCGATCTGTACCATTCGTTCTAATGACTGTTGCTTTCGCCCTTCCAGTGCTCCGATTGGATTGTTCTGGAAAGATTTCAGCGGCCGCCTATTTTTTATTGCCGAGTATTTGTTAATGAAATTGATCGTGTAAAACGAGAGAAACGGACGAAAATGTGAAAGAAAGAGAGGAGAGCTGTGGATTGCTTCTCCGTGAACTATATTTTATTCCAAAAATAAAACCTTACATTTTCAGTACAATGACCATGTTTTTAAGTACGTGGGGTCAGAGTGTATCGTCATCACCAGAATGAATTATAGGCGAGTCGGAGTCGTCACGAGCATCCACACGTGGAAAGTTGGTTTCGACAGCACGCGCCAACCAGCGGTTGGAATGAGCAATGTTCGAATATGCGAATTCACACAACCAATACTTGGTGGCGCTGGGTGTCGACACTAACCAGCTTTTACCAGCGGAGCTGGATCTCCACGAACTAGCAAATTTACTGGTTTACTGCTTTGTAGCGGCGTTTCTCGACCTCAAGTGTTGTTAGGTACAACATAAAGATTTCGCAACTGATTTTGAAAAGTGCATTTACATATTCGTTCTCTGTCTCTTCTGCAGATACCTCAGATTTTGAAAGTTATCATCATATTTTGTTGTGGATATAATTTACAAAAATTAGAACATCTAAGCAGACTTTTTTACCCAGATAACACCCTTCTTTCTCGGGACGCATTCATATCCCATATTTTGTGTTTAGAATAATTCCACTATCGAACTAAATATTGTTTTTTAAATAATTTATAACAAAATAATTTAATCCTGTAATTACCAAACCATTACAACCTCAAAATACCTCTGTTACGCATGGAGAACACTGACGAACTAGTAGTGCGTATGTTTCTCGCTAGAGGTTGACCCGCTCAGAAGCATTTTCTTCCACGCAAAGAAGCAGGTCGGTAAAACAGTTGGGCGCCGGATACAATCATTGGCAAACCAGCTTTCAACCGTGTGTGAACCCTGAGAGAGTACGAGAGCACACAGGCGGTGGAGGACGACGGAGGAACTGGCAACAACGCCACCCTCCTCATCACAACTGCAATCGGTATAATATTTTTAAATGGGAAATGTAGCGTGCTATTGAATCTCATCTTCATAGAGCGATAGGAGTTAGAAGTTGGGTGGTAGGCTATTGTTAGTAGGTGGGTCGGTTAGGTGGGTTTACCAACAACTTGGCTCACGTGGAGGTTAATAATAGTTAGAGTTAGTGATACTAGGAGCACAAGGGCATGGATAGGACGGAGGGAGGGTTCGCTTTTCAGTAGCTATGTGAACTGGGACATTCATGTGAAAAGCTACAAATTTTATCTGGCCCCACCGGGAATTAAACCCGGGATGACTTCTTGATGATCTAGTACGCTACCACCTGAGCCACGGATGGGCTTAATGGTATCTACTCCATTTTAATTAAGACTATTGCCTAGTTAGCAGAGTAGAGTCTACGAGGTAGAAGAGTAGAGAATAGAGTTCTATCCATTACACCGATAAATAGCAGGGTTGCCAAGAGGAGCACGTACGCCGTGTGCTCTGCCTATTACGCCACGCTGCAGCAAGGGTTGTCTAGTAGGGGTGGGGGACGGAAGAGTTCGTAAATATTGTTTATATTTCTGTATTTCGTTTTATTTTAGACTGAAGACGTCAGCTAAGCTGGTGAAAGTACTATCTGAATAAATATTTTACTGGTAGACAACACCGCATCTTTCATTTTTCTTAAAAATGAATACTAGTATCCCCCCACCGATATCCAACTAAATTCAAAGCCTCTTATTTTCTGTGACGAATGCAGAGGTAGAGCACTGTTTTCTATTCGTGAGATATTTGGTAACTAAGAAAAATTTCATTAAATGGCATTGTCAAGTGTTCCACAAAAAATCGTAAATCATGAGAATTTTACGGGAACCTGGGAAACGGAAGAAATATCAGTAGATGATGGTGAAAGTCATTCCTATATTATTGAATCTTGGAGCATTTAATGCTAAAGGGGTAGGTGTTTATAAAGATTAGAAATCCAATGTCATATGAAGTGAAAGACATCCCGCAGATACATCCGAAGGTTTTTCGTATTTACATTCATCTAATAATTTCATTTCAGTTAATAGTTGCGCATCGAAGCAACCATGAAATTTTAAAAGCGTCTCATTTACTGATATGTAAACTTTTTATCTCACCAAATTCAATCTTAACAGTATTTAGTTCATGTTTTTATAACCTGTTTATTTTCGAGAATCTCATGATTTCTCACTTGTATTTGCTGTGTTTAACGTATTCATCTCGACATTATACCGAAATTAAAACACACTGTTAATATATAAAAGTACTTTAATGGAGTATAATTGAGAATAAAGTAACAAAATATTTTACAACTTGAAATAAATATAACGTACGAAATCTGATACAAATAAACTATAGCTAAATGTAGTTATTGAGTGCGTATGTGAGTCCAAGGACAGTGTGTTGTGGTTCCACCTCCGTTTTTAGCTGCATCGTCGAAGTGAGCCCCTTGCATCCTACGCAAGGACATGAGATGATCAGTCCATCATGCTTATCACTGTAGGAGTACCAACCATGGAGTACAACTTTCGGGGAGAAAAAGAACTATTGGGTCTACTTGAAGTTGATATGCTGTACTATTGTAGGGAGTTGACTTGTAGGCTTGGGGGAATGAAGGGTATAGCAACAACCCTAAGATTGACGATCCCATTTCAACGGAACTTTCTGTCCCTCCTCCTCTCAAGCTTGTCCCTCTCTCGTCTTCTCAACAACACCATGTGGCTGCGCAGTTTAGTTGTTTCAACCAGATGATATTGTTAAATGAGGAGGGAGCTCCTCATTCAACATGGGCTACTGGCCACATTCCTTGCGATCGCCTTCAAGTCAGCTCCCGACAATATAATATCCTGTTTATGTACCAGCTAACGTTCAGATCAGCCTTGCGATAACTTTTTAACTATTATTATCGCATCATAAATAGTTCACAACTTCTTTGTTTGGCAACACACGCTCACAATGATTACCATGCCAGTGGAATCGTGTACTTTCAACACACTTCACCTCTGGCAATATAGAACCGAGCAGCCAACCAATTTCTTTCCTGTGTGGACTCATGATTAGCTGTCATCTCTCAGGACATATTTTCTCCATTGATAATGAACACTGAATATCCTAAGGTATTAAAAATCCGTTAATATTCGACTCAGTTCAAATTTTGAGACTCTCGTCCAGGATGAAAATGGGGTGGTTCTTAAAATTGCAAAATTTTGAAATTTATACAGGGCACCCGCCTATTGTTTTATGTCTTAAAAATCTTCCAAAAATTTTAAGAATTAAGAAATATTTAATGGGTTAAATTTTAAAGTTTGTAGTGACTCCTAAAACATATTTCTAAATTCTTCTCGGAGTACTGTGTTCAAATTTCAAAATTTATTTTTTTAAGAACCACCCTAATGGGAAAGTATAGAAGTCAAGAGCTCATATCGCTCCTGATAATCCCCTTGATCCTTGCTGTGCGGTATATTTTAAGAATTTCAAAAGAACTTAACAAAAGTTATCTAAAATTTGCATCAATCAGTAAACATATATCGATGTTAAAATGATATCAGACATCGTCATCAAAAATCCAATTAAATGTAATAACAGAAAATTTTTATTGCATTTGACCAAAAACACTGTAGTTCAGATTTAGAAAATAAAAACTAATCTCACTTTTATGTGAGATATGGAATGTAGTGATTGTAATGTACTAATTAAAAAGGTATACGAAACACTTTATTTCGGGAAAAGATGGCAATAAGCGGATATACGGAACTTTTTGATTTGAAGCGATAATTTTAATATTTTTCTGAAGAGAAAAGACGAGAAATCAAAGAAAGAAAAAATGCAGATTATAAGGTTCATGGGATCAATGCAATAATCGAAATAATGAGCAAAGAAAACTGATCACAATGGCTTACCTAAACTCATTCCAGGTCTTCCTGCATTGTTTGTAATCCATTGGTTACAATTTTCTGTTATGTTAATTTCTTGTACACAATTTCACGATGAAAACTAACCATATTTTGTCAACCGTCTCATGCAATGTACGTCCTAAAAGTAAGAGAGAATACATAGCACAAATGTTTTTCATCAAATCAAGATCATTGAAAAGTAAAATAAAACGGTCATTCCATGTCGAAATCAAAACAGGGTCTAAACCTCACCATCTCAGATTTTGATAAAATTTTGTAGGGAGGTGGTCATGTTGTAGATTATGAAAAGTGCGGAGTATTGTTGTAAAATTTCAACCCGTTTGGAAGTTTAAACAAAACTCCCCAAAAGGGCTCCACACAAAACTTTGAATTGCTCTGGAAACTCTCATAATTAAAATAGAGTCCTGGTAGGGGTGTCATTTTACAGCTTATTTAATTATCTTTACAATGATATGCTATACGACATAGGTTATGGAGGAGAATGTTAAAAATCTAAAGTTTGATTATGAACAAGTTAATTTGACCGATGACCACCTTCCTACAAAGTCTTATCAAAATCTGAGAAGGTCATGTAGAAAATTATTTAAGTCGTGTTGATTTGACGAGGAATGACCCAACTCCAGGTTGCTTAAAAGGGACTGTGGACAAGTAGAGTAGAGGCACGTTAAAAATCAAATGCAAGTAAAATTATAACCAGCAGGGATATGTAATATACATTATCAAACAAAGTATATTTTTACACGTTGAGGAAACAAAATGAATTTGTCTTCCGTATTTAAATTAATATGTTTTATTACAAAACAAGACACTTTTGGGTGAGTTTTCCCCATTATCAGAGTTCTACAACAATGAACAAAAAAAGGCTCAAGAAATACAATATACAATTTTAAAATGAATCTTATACTATAATTTGTATATTAATAATATACAAATTAAAAATTGAGATGTCTCATTCGATCAGAGCATTCATTTAGAAAAGCCAGCCAGCAAGTGGATGGACAACGGTCAAGTGAAAATGGATCTGACAATGAGAAAAAGGAGTAGATTAACGACTAAAGCCCAATTTCACCAAGATCATTTAATGCCTTAAACGAGATTTTCTATGCAATAAATCGTGATTATCGAAATGTGCGTTCCACCAACTTCGATTTACGAGAAAATAGCGATTTACACTGAAACGCTCGGGGACCCTTCGATTACCAGCGCAAATCGAAATTTTCTTCAGTACTGCAAGAAATATGGCGTCCACGTTGCTTGTTTGCTCGTGGCTTGATTTATAGGTTATGTTCAATGACACAAGGGAGGCCCACTGCTATCTCCGGTGTCCGTTGGTGGCGCTGGTGACCAACAAGATGCGTCTTTTGCCCGTAATTTCTCTTCAAGTTACCCCCTAATGCACTGCAAAACGACTACCAACCTAGAGAATTCTTCAGAAACATTGATTAACATAAACGACGATTAGCGTTTCACCAAACAAAACTCCGAAGGGTCCCCGAGCGTTTCAGTGTAAATCGCTATTTTTACGTAAATCGAAGTTGGTGGAACGCACATTTCGATAATCACTATTTATCGCACAGAAAATCTCGTTTAAGGCATTAAACGAACTTGGTGAAACTGAGCCTAAATCAATTAAAATATTATAACATAAGAACAGTAGCAGAATGAATGGACAATGGTCATGTGAAAATGAAGATGTACATAAAAGGAACGACCAAATAAATTTAAAATGTTATCTTATTATCTCAAATTATATTAGTTAAGACCGATTAATGTTCATCCCATATTACTTGGCAAAAATTTTATTACATTGCATACTTTGTCTTTCAGATTTCTTGTCTATTTATTTTGTTTATGGTTGCAACCACGAATAATATATTTTTAAATTGCAACTTTAAAGATATTAGCTTGCCTTAATGGTCTGGTCGGCGTTTCGCCCCGCGAAGGAAAACGTTTGTCCGCACTGCTCGGCGAATCTTCAGCACTTGTCTGAAAAATAATTATATCACATTTATCCGGAAGATTCACTTTTCCACACTCTTCGCCGAAAAGGCGTAATTAATTCACGTATTAAAATGAAATATTAGATATTTTGAATTTGTTACTCGTATCTCTAAATATAAATCTTATGTCTGATAAATATTATCGCCTCTCCGTG
Source organism: Laupala kohalensis (assembly GCA_002313205.1). Lineage (NCBI taxonomy): Eukaryota > Metazoa > Arthropoda > Insecta > Orthoptera > Trigonidiidae > Laupala > Laupala kohalensis. Next base: position 297,545 of record NNCF01131024.1, on the reverse strand, counting down.
TTGTCATTATCTTCATATAAGTAGAATATTAAAATGATGCACAATGTTTATTTAATTGATATTTGAACAAGGNTATATATATATATATATATATATATATATAGTTACAGAGCCACATTATGGGGCGAAGATTTTTCAAAATATGAAATAGTTTACGAACCAACAATATTTTAATTAATTATGTTTCATACTTACATGAGACTGATAATACTATTCTAGAATTTTGTATGTAAAAGTATGTACGAGGGAGAGTCAACTACAAAGCGTAATGACAATGAAAACGGAGTGCAAGAGACATAAAGGTTATACCGGCGCAGGAAGAAAGTAAAGGAAGGTGTACAACTAACAACGTGCAGTGGTTGCGACACTAGCATGTTCGGCATACTCGCCAGACCTAGCTCCGAGTGATTACCATATGTTTGGCAATCTAAAGAAGCATTGGGTGGAGAGTCCCATTCGGGTGACATACGCTAAACGGTGCATTAGTAACAGCACCATTTCGCCAAAAAATTATTCTACGGGAAATTTAGACAATTCGGAAGCGCTGATGTACATGCATTGAATGTTGAGAAGATTATGTTGAAAAGTGATAGTTTTGTGACATGTGCATAATAAATAACATTTAAAAAACTATATATGGTTTCCATGAGACTCGTATTCATATTAAGACGAAATTACACCAGAACGCTTAAGGATTCATTTATTAAAACAGAAACTAAAATATCCAATAAAATTTAGTAGTTTCTGATAAGACTCTAGTAAGAAAAAAGTCTTTATATTTATACGTTTTTTCCTTTTACTAGAAAGCTTTATCATTGAATTTTGATATAATTTTTTGTCATTTCAGCTTCAGCTTTAGGTATTTAAATTTAGCCCAAACACCTATGCGTAATTTCAAGGGGAAGCCTAGAAGAGATGACATTAATTTATTTGCTCGTACCTGCATAGTGGAAAGCATAAAGTCTTTGTTCTTGAACAGCCGGCGCGTAACTTGATCCATTCGCTCGACGTATCGAGTGTTCGTTATTTCCCGCTTCGGAAGTGATGTTGAACTGCAGCTCGAAAAATTATTCCTGGGTGGAAGATCCCTAACGCAAGATTCGCTACTAGATTCCATACAGCGTCGCAAGCGATAATTGTTAGATCCCACCTTCTTGGACATTTGGAGATGTATAGAGTTCGAAACATCTTGGATTAGTTTCTCGACAGACGGGATAAAATTCACTTCCATAGAAGAAATACGATCTTCTATTGATGTAACATAAGTATGTAACGTGTCCAACGACTTGTCAGGTGTGTTATTTTTGGGTTGCGAGGGGCGATCTGCAAACTGATCCGTAAGATTCTGTATAGACGAGCGGATGGATATGTTCGGCGTTGAAGTTTGTCGAGGCAGATCCCGGGAAGGTCTCATTGATCCCGGGTAAGGATCGTACTTATTGAACATAGAATATGACCTGGGTTGCCTATCGATGGAACCAGTAGAGGAGAGATCGGGAGCAGATTTATGTGCGGACAGAGGATCAGAAAAAGGAGACGAAGAACGAGGAGTCCGACGGCGTCTTTCATTTCGACCAGACGAAAATGAGTGACATGAGTCTGGTGTTATCTCTCTCACACCTTCAGGAGCTGGAGGACGCAAGGGGGAAAGACGCACGCAGTTGTTCAACTGTGTCAGGGCTTTGGCGACCTCTGGGTTCATGGGTTTACGACGAGTGGCCGGACAGCTCGTTCTCTGGGGCTGCAACACATGCATGACATGTTTCTTTAGATTTAAAAGTGTTCTCTTGAAACTCTTCATACCGGATGTGAATACAGGGTTCGCTACTTTTACCAATCTCTCGCTTGAAAATGTCCTCACAATCCATTCTGATTATTTTCAAAGAGTATCGTGACTTTGGAGCAAATAAATGGTGTCTTCACCTCTCTGTTCCAAAAAAATACTACCAAGATCTAAACAATAGCTCTAGTCGTGTCAGTGATGATATTTTAGTGTCGATACAATGATGATATTTTACGTGTAATGTTGCAATATATCGTAATATAAAAAAAATACGCGTTTCTTGTTCGATTGAATCGATTTCAAACAATTTAGTTTATATATGTATCAATAAAATATTCAATACAAAGTAAGACATAAATTTAATAAGAACTATGAAAACCACTCAACTCCATGAGCACGAGAAGAAAGCATACTGCTCTTTGAGAATCTATTTGAATGTTGAATTCGTTTATTATGGTATCAAATGTTTCACCATGGATATTTCCTTCTCCGTGAAATTCGGGTACTTTTCGTTCTTGTATTACTCACAAATCTCTATCATTACTAAACCAGGAAAATGAAGATAGTTGGAAATATGTTCACCGCGAATCTAGCTCTTTCGTTGCCATTTTCGTAAATTTGTTTATTGTCCTCCACGTGGTCATGCACAGTTCGTAAGTTCTCTTTCGACAATACATTTATTTATATCTTTAATCGCTTAATGTAGCTAACATTTGGGTGACATAGAATATTATCAACCTTCCTCAATGATTCCTCCAACCATATGCAATTATCTTAACAATCAATCGCAGTGAAATTTGCTTCTTTTTCATTTGTGTGTTTGCTTTATGCTTCTGAGTTATTGTTTTCTTTGGTCTTACTTTATGTATTATGTAAGATAATATTTTGTCTTTTGTCTCATTTTGTTGTATTAGTATGTTTTTACTTATTTGTTGCAATGACCCTAACCCTGCCAACCAAAATAAAACATTTATTATTATGTATATAGCTCCTTCGTTCCCGGTTGCTGAATTATTACGTTTAGCAGTGTCCAAAATTCAAATTTCTCTTTTTGCTATAGCCGTGTAATGACAGCACATACTTTGACTTTATGAACGTTATGGACAAACCTGCAACAGAATACGAGCTCGTTGCACTAAGGAGTTCCCTTGGACCAAAGGAGGCGGTGGTGGACGCAGCTTGGGCCGTGGCGGAGGTGGGGCTTGGCGCACCACCGCTGGCAGTTTCTGAGGGCGAACTGCGGGTTGCGCACTCGTAAGCGCCGCCTCCCCCGTCGCCGGGTTCTCCGCTCTAATGCCTTTCTTCCCCGAAGTCTTGGACGCGCGAGTCGCTTGCTGAGGAGGCGCCGGCCGCGACGACGACGCGCCAGTGTCGGATAACTTCTTCGAGCCGCCCCGCTTCCCCGCGACGCGTTTGTCGTCTCTGTGAATTTTCCAAAACATTTGTTTGCGAATTGGGGTGAACTCTTTGGGGTCCAATAAATCATAATCGGGGTGACGGGGTGTCCTTAATTTCAGTCTCTTTCGTAGGTGTTCCTCGAGGGAATCGATAGTCTTTTGAACCGGATCCTTTTTCTTCTTTTTCTTCGGTTTCTTTTTTATCTTCTGGACCTTTTCCTGAGATGACCTGCACAAGTCTCTAACAAAATTTAGCTCTTTTATCATCAATTTCTCTTTCACCTTGTCAATTTTTTGAATTTGTTCGGGCAACCCTGTATCGAGAGGTGGAAGTCGACAAGGACAGTGAATCATTTTGGATATTTCCAGTTCACGATCGATCATCGACAAGATCATTCGGCTCCTTTCTGGCAGAGGATAGTCCAACCACTGTTTCGAGGCTCCTCTTGATCTGAAACCGCAGTTGTGCGCGTGCCATAATCCATCCTCCTAACGCACATCAGACAGAGGCGGATCCATTGGAACTACAGCACTTTGTCCTCTTTAGTCCATACACTGGATCAATAGATATCGACAGAAAATTTAACGAACGAACTAATTGTTATGAGTTTCTAATACCAAAGCAATGGACAAGGCACGCGTGCGAGCGAGGCTCCCACATCGCTTTTCAGAAAGCAAGTAGTCCGTAAGTATGGCATAACATGATTGAGTACTTCAAACTGATTTTAAAAGAGCTAAAAGTATACAATTACAAATAGTATACATCCAAACCCACTTGAATTAGATCCGTCCTTAAAACTCGTCATTTTTGCATTTAAAATTAAAGGAAGTCTGCAGAACAGCCACTACTGCTAGGGATGGTTGACTATTCGAAACTACATGATATATCCCCCTCTATAAAATTTCGTATTACCCCGTCACCCTAGTGTAAGATTAACAACATTTAAAAATATAATTAATACTTACAATTAGTAATAAATAACAACTGAGCTTTCTTGTATATATGAATTACTAATGACTTCTTTAAATACGGACACATAATGTAAACTAATTGATAATGGTGTCTTAGGTTTTCAGCGTTAATCTACGAGTGAGTAAAGCAAGTGTATCTCGTCTGTTCCGCATAATAATTATGAAACTCCAAAATCATTAAATTTAAGGTAAGTACGCTCCTCAATGAACTGCAACAGAGGTGAAAACTCGTACTCCTAAAAAAGCTGTGTGCGCCATTAGGGTAGGAATAAATAGGTCATGTGATTAAAACAATAGTGTGACGTAATGCACTTTTAACTGCCACATTGTCATTTCCGGTAGGATATAATAGGTAAAATAAAACGGGGAAAATAAATCATACAAATTTCGGTGAAACTCCTTGCGCTATTTTTTCGAATACCTTGATTCTTGGACTCTCACAGCTATTTTCCTCATCGTGTGATGTATTTGATAAAATGGTGGCGTTCCTTTTCCCTGGATCCACCTCTGACCGCATACATGCACACATTCACTCATCAATTCATTACTTACAAACATCAAAATTCGACAGTTCCGTCAAATTTGTTCTCCTTACAATTTTGATTTTTCAGCATGTTCTTGATTTTATTATCAATTAGTTCAAAGATTTTCTCTGTGGATATTATATACTTCTATTCACCATGTCCGCAGTTCGAAAGAGAAATTTATTGTAACACATTTTTAGGAGATTTTCTAAATTTGAATGAAGTTTTTTACCGGAAAATGGCATAGCTATTACAAGATATTCCAACAATGATATAATATGACTTGCTTTGCTTCAGCGGTATCACGAAATTTCTTACTCCGGCAAAACTACTGTTTACTATCCCAAGGAATGATCTGATACTTGCGATTTCTGCCAAAGTTGTTATTTGCATCAACTTTACGCAATTTTGTGATATTTTTGCCCCTCCCCCTTAACGACAACTGTCACAATATCTTTGTCTTCCCTATAAAATGTAACAAAGGATTCTTGAGGGAGTCTCCACCTTCTTTTCGGTAGTCTTCCAAAATAGGTAATTCCTTTTGACTTTTCTGCCTCTCTGTTCCCTGCTTCCTCTCTAAACCGTTTGTAAAATGAACCATTTTGGTATTATTTCATTTCAAACTTTTTTTCAATAGTAACGAAGACTAATTAGAGTATTGTATAAAACAACTCATAAATTTTGTGTTACAAGGTTTTTCACGTTTCGTCGTACATGTCGGATTTTCGTTAGGATTTTTCCGCGTGAACACGTTCCGAAGAGTAAAAATTAAGACATGAGAATACTAATTGATTCGGTTCCATCACATAGTCGTTAGTATAAATATATTCATTTTGTTTCACAAACTAAATTCAATTCAGGGCGAATATTTTAGTACATCAGGAAAGGTCCCCTTGCATGGTTCGAATACTCTATCCTACAGTCTGATGCATAGAGACTAGAGAGGAGTCCGATCTCCGTATTCTCGTACATTGAGTGTTAGGTACCCAAATTGTGATTTTCGAATAGTTCAACTTTCTGCCAATCGCAGCGGTGTTGATCGTAAGTTGGCCACTGGAAGATAACTGTTCGACAGAGCATATAACATGAAGTTAGTCAAAAGGATGTAGAGTATTGTATCGCGTAATATTTTTACTGCAAATTCTATTCAATACTTGAAATATCTAAAACATGTGTAACTAATATAATTAGCTATCTCGGATCCGAGGAATAATTAATATACTTTAGACAACTCGATATCATGATTAACCGCGATATTACACCGGGTGTTACTCTCTCCACAGAGCCAACTGACGTACACGAGCGCCCTCATTTGCAATAGGTTCGTTGGACAGATTTCATAAAGAGTTCGGACTCCTTGTCTCTAGTCTTCACGGTCTCATGTCACTATTTTAAACAGAGGATTCATTTGTTTTACTTACTTTTTAGGCACCATCTTTAGAGGTGACCACCTTCTTCCAGTCTTTTTCTTTTCAATTACTTTTGTCGTAAAACACTCGAAAAATTCTGCAAAAATATAAAACCACTTCCGCTTTAAAATCTATAGCTTCACGGGCACGAGTCTACCTCATTAGAAGAAAACTAATTGTAGACAAAGCGTCGCCACAGTTCCCATTTCTCCATTGAGTTCTATTTTCTAATTGTCACTCCGCATTGTTGTCCTTCTTACAACACAAGTACACGTCCAATATGTGAAAAATAATTCTATATAACATGCCATGCGAATCTGCAAAACAAATTTAAAAAGAAAGTCGCAACAGATTTTGAAATAATTTTCTACTTCTTTAAAGTTACTTCAAGTTTCATGCAGCTAAATACTCTCACAAAAAGTTATTCGCCTTCAACAGCCATTTCAACCAATTCTCGAAGTGAAATATTTGTTTAAAAAATAAAAATAGTTTCAACGACATATGCCGTTTTAACAAAATAATGAATACAATAAAAATATATTCTTTTAACTTTGTTTTATAGTTCTTAAAATAAAAAGCATAAAGGTAAAACCATTGCCAAGAAACAATTGAAAAAGTAAAGCATAGAAAAACATTTATTTATTTATTTATTTTTACAAAACGAGTTTTGTATATTGGACTAGTACTTGCGGCCGTTTTGTGTACAATAAAGTAGATCGATTCAAGAACTCTTCTTATGCATTACAAATTTGACCTTCTAAGAATTTGTTGTGTTCGGCTGGAATCTACTCCAATGATAACCTATTTCGAAGATATCGTCGCATCAGGATAAGAATGTTGAACTGTTAAGGTAGCATTTCTTGTATCTAAAAATAAAGGATTTCTAGTTTCGGCCGTTAATAACGGTATATACAATTACATAACTTTTCAAATTTCATTTATACTTAAAATGAATAGCTCACTGATATCAAAATAAACTTTGCTTTCCGCTTTGACTCGCTTCTTATCTTCGGAAATAAAAGGCAGCTGGTAAAGGTCTTTCCACTGTACATCCTCCACTAAATCATGACAAAGGGCAAATCTCATCACAACTAAAACTCAATTAAAGGAAGCTGACTCATCATCGAAGAACGCATGTCCTAGGGGTCATGTTTGATATACGGCTCGCGTGGAGACCCCAAATCATTCATCTTCAACGCATGCATCAACTGTACCCAATTCTACGTCAATTGGGTACCTATACAATAGATAGATCCTGGTACTCATTTTACAGCTAGCCGAGGAGGCCTGGGAGTCAGTCTGGATGTTGCAGTGTGATGAAAAATCCCCTCCTCACCGGGGATCGAACCCCAGTCAATAACTCAGCGACGCTCTACCCACTTAGCCACGTTGACTCCCGATGTACAAGATGTAAAACGCTCCCTGTAACTCTATTTTCAAAACAGAAGTCCATAAAAAGTTTGACACTATTCTGAAAGTTAATTTAATGTAAATCTTGTCAATGACTTATCCTAACGGACTATTCTCAAAACAGTATTGCATATTATGTCATTGCAAAGATGGAATTGTTAATTAACTTCCAGTACAAACAATTTATTCTGTTTAACAATTTATCTGGTTATTCTGTTGACCATAGATATAAAACGTGGGAATTGAAGATGAAAAACCAATAAACGTACTCTTAGGCGTACACCGCGAAACATTAAGAAAACTGAACCAAGGTTAAGATAAGCTACGTTAAGTAATGTTCCATATTATGACTAATGTAAAGATTAAAGAGGAACAACAATTATAATCTTGAAAGATGTCATAACATATGCAAATATAGTAGGTCTATTTACAAGGTAATTTCACTAATTTTTGCGGTATATTGTTCCTTTCCCCGGTTGCTTTTTTAAAATATTGTTGTATTTGTAAATGGGAAATGTAGCAAAGTGCTATTGAAGCTTATCTACATGGAGCGATAGGAGTTCGGAGTTGGGTGGTAGGTCATTGTTTAGTAGGTGGACCGGTTAGCTGGGTTTACCAACATCTTGGCCCACGTAGAAGTAGTAATGGAGATATTGATACAAGGAGAAGCTCTATAGAGGAAGGAAGGTTAGCTTTTCAGTAGTCACAGCTATATAAACTGGGACATTGATGTGAAAAGCTGCAAATTTTCTGGCCCCATCGGGAATCGAACTCGGCTTGGTGAAGAGCGACAACACTACCAACCCAGCCACCGGTTGGGGCAAGATTTGATTGATTTGAACAAGATTTGAGTACAGCAGTTTCCATCTTTTTTTAAATTGCCAGTCTTATACATCTTTTTACGAGGACTTGAGGTACTTACAGTGTACACTTCTTTATCTCCAACATCATCACCGTCAGCAATCATCATGATCGTTATTATTAATATTATTTATTAGTAGAGTAATAGTTGTATCCGTAGCAATTGCATTCGTTTCACAGTTCTAACGGTGTTATGGCTGTTTTATATTATTATCTCAGGGCTCTAAAATATTAGATTAATTTTATTATTATTTTCATTAACTATTTTCACCACTCATAGTTGGATTCAGGTGAGGTGCGGGGTACCAAGCAACCTCGCCTCAAGCAATGTCACAATTTAAAATCTTCCGACTATCCTACAGGTGTTGAGGATGGCTATTATCATTATTATTATTACAGGGCACGAAATTGTCAATATTATTTTAGTTGAAATCACGACGTACACGATAAAACAATTCCTCTTCGTCTGTATGCGACCTCCAAGGTGCGTAGCATGATGCACCTTGAACGAACCTCCACATTTTTCATTTGGAATCCCAGCTTGTTTCCGATATGTTTGTAGCACTGCGGTAAGAATTTCAACTATTGTAAAATGTAATGCATCAAAGTTAATTTAATAGCACAAGTGTAATCCCTATCCCTCCACCGAGATTTGAATAAAAGTCTCACTATGACCTTTTATTTTTTTTCAATAGGGGTTTTAGGGGCTCTAAAGGTCCAGGACATTAGAGCCCTTTATGACCTTTCATCATACTACTGATTAAGGTATGTATTCGACCTACCCATATTGATTTTTAACTCGTGCCGAGTTTTGGAGATGCCTATGGCTCTTTGGTCAAAATTTGAACTATTATAAAGCGTACTAACCCAAAGTCAGCGCAAGGTAGAACTAGTCATCCTCATCCTTGGTACGGCACTGGAATCAAAGTCGCCCGCGACTTGGTACGGTTTCCTACCGGGAAGGACACTACAGACATTCCTAAATTCAGGGCCAGATTTCGTTGTGATCTGCGGAGGTCGTATACATACGCAAAGGAGTTGTATGATTAAGTATGAGGAATCCGTCACTGCTTGAGGGCCCTTGATCGGAACTGATAGGATGGTTCCTGACTTGCTTCCGGAGAGTTAATTAGTTGATTGTCTTTCGATATTTATTATTACAAACTAGGTAGTAGTCATGGTCTCCTGCTCAGGGAGAGCGCCACAATATCTTGTTGGATCGGATTTCACGAGTTGATTCGGTGATATGTGGAAGTCGTAAAGAGACGAAAAAGGGAAGTCTGATCAAGTAGATCGTCAGTGCGATGAAAAGTGCTTGTAATAACGCAAACAAATAGTAACAAACAATAAACTAATGCAATGCAAATGTTTATTCTCAGTAACACAAATAGTCGCACAGTGCGTATTTGAGCGTGGGGAAAGTGCGCAAGCGAAGCAGCTCCAGTTCCGTCTGCAACAACAGCATCTCGTGGTGTTGCTTCTGAATGTTGCGCATCGCTTGAGCGCGTCGCACGATCAGCTTCATCCTGCGGAGGCGCATCCGATTATTAGAGATCACCAGAGACACGTAGAGTTTGAGGGTACAAAGGGGCACATTTCGAATTTGGGGTCCTCTAACCGCTCCTTTACCTTCAGTACATACCACCACTCCCCAAATCAGTAGGCTTATATACTAAATAAAATATTAAAAATATTTTTCAACATACACATTCACTTGGTCTATCATAATACTCTACTAGCTCGTAATACTGGTATTTATGAATAAATAAACAAGATAATATTTTTAAAAATGAACATCTTTCCTAACGAGCAAACAAATCTAAACTTTCTTTAGTTACTGTAATTAACAAATACTGAAAATCCTTTTTCAATAATTATTTATTGACAATTATCAATCAACAATAATTGATCCTTGAAAAGATGTTCCTCCGAGACGAAAACACGACAAATCAGTCACATTTCTTTCCTGTTTTTGATTTATATATTATATTTTTATCTTTGGAGGACCCCAGGAGACAATCTTGGTGATCGGGGCGTGTAGACACAGAGCTATATGTCAAAATTGGATGTAAAAATCATTTCTAATCGGGTGGAAACAACTCCACTACTACGCATTGTACTTGGTAGTGCAGAACTCTTCTAGTAATGATTGCCTACTACAGTTAATGTGCTATTACTCCATGAATTAAGAATCGAACCTCAGGTGTCACAAATATGAACTTCGGTCCTGAATCTAAATTTTAAGATAAATTAAATTCAGAAGTTGGTTTATACTTAAATTCTATTTTAGATGTGTTTAGGTTTGAAAATAATTATTCGACAATTCATTTACCTGTACTTTTGAAGTCTATTTTGTTCCTCTTCAAAATCAAAATCTCTCTCCAGGATCATTTCATTCACGTCGACATTAACACTCTTAATGCTCTTGTCCAAATCATGTCCTTCCCTCTTCATTCTCCGAATATGTCGAGAAACGTCCGATAATTTCTCTTTTTCTATAGACACAATTTTCTCGTAAATCTGTACAAATTAAAAGGTAATTGGATAAGATATAAAGAAAGCTCTCGTTACTCCATATATATTGATTTACAAAATATAATAAATTCATCTAAACCAACAGATGACTTAGGTATATTGCATACATTTTAATAATCACAGACTCTTAGAGATGTCTAAAACCAGATAGATTTCTTCAACAAACGTTCCTAAATTCACAGAGAGTAGCGCCGAAAACTCAGCTGTAATTCTCGCAACAGAAAAGTAAAGAGACGCAACAACTACCATCAAGAGCGGTGTTGTCATATATCTGGTGCACGGAGGTGGCTCAGTGTAGCTTCACCCATTCCAGACGGCAGGCTGTGGCACTCACAATCGCTATTAACCGTTGAAAAGCAAACTTTAAGCAGCGATCATTCAGCCAAAGGTTAGAGATCGTACCCTTTCTCCGTCAGTGTTGGCATATCAATTACTGCTGGTTGTACAAATAGGCTGATGTAGGCGTTTAGCATCCAGACTTAAACTCTCTAAGATTCTGCTGACTATAAAAACGATTACAGAGAGCGAGAGGAAGAGTCAGCAAAACTGACATTGGTTCCTCGACTCTCTTTTGACTCCTCCCCTATTGCTTTTCTTTTGCTGAGGACATAGTACGTAGTTGGTGATTCACGAATAATTTAATTTATCTTCTTTTACTTCACATACAATTTCAATCAAACTTTGAGGTCATCGACAAGTCCATAATACGAGAGAAGCAAGGAAAGATAAATGAAATTCACATGTTGTCTCCTTAAAGAGATCAGTCAATTAATCATTTATTAAAAGCGGATTTAGAAGAAAAAAATTTACATTAGAATAGTACACAAATTGGCAAATTATATTGTATGTAATTTTATACATTATTTGTTGATTAGGGCATTTAATGTTGCATGTTATTTATTATAATCTGTAACAATAGTATTATAATTCGAAAGCAGGCTAAATTGACTTAACCCTCTACCCCACACAAGACTATGCCCACAGGGGAGAGTATTCCAAAATGACAAAACTTTAAGGTATTGTATTCATATTGATTCACTGGAAACAAAATTGTATTGTATTGTACTGATCAAACAACTTATTTAATAATGATATTATACGAAAGTTATAATATTCATACAAAACCTACTGAGTATGTCCGAGTGTGTTTCAATGAAGATTATGAAGAAGAGATGAGTTGAAAGAAAAATTTACCGATTTGTATGCAGCGATCTGCTTGTCGAGTGACTCCTTCACGGACTCCATGGGTACACCTACTCTTCGTAGGCGAAGAAGCAGTTGCATTTCCCTCGTCAGCTATAACAGATAAGATATCACTTAAAACCCACGCAACATAATTCCCGCTCTGGCAACCGAGCCGAAAGTGAGGGCGCACGGGTGAAAGCATATATATGTATAGTGTCCCAACAGCCTTATGCGCCGGTTGTTCGGAGGGGAAAACGATAAGATAAATCTCTGTCCCCTCACTGACTCACTGACTGCTGATTGCTCCTCACAAGTCGTTGCACAGTAACACCTTACCCCCTCTAAGTGGATGTGCGAGCGAAAGAGCGAAGTCTCTTAGTATCTTCTGTCTTATGTTATCAAGGACAATCTGCAGCAGAGACGGTTGCCTTTATTTATATTTAACTGTATGGGTGAAAGAGGAGAAAAATAAACGCTCTTCTGAAAACATTTGTCATTTAAAGGAAGGTTCTACTAATTCGACGCAAACCATCCGGAAAACCCCACCGACCACTGAAGTACGACGAAGGGTTATGTACGTCGAAGGGTCTGAGTAGCAATATTCTTAGTGCGACCATTCCATCCCATCAGGAGACCCAAACATAGTTTGCAGGTTGGCTAATAGCTGCCGGGTGAGAGCGGGAGTTCTGCTACGCGAATACGTGTAAACAAATGGCTACTTCTGTCGCGGTGTGTTCAATAGAATAAGTCGCGTTACCAAGTTCCTAAATGGCCTGACAGGCAACACAAATTCCACTGCACGTGTCTCTCTGCCTTGCTGCTAGAGACCAGAAGTAACAACTACATGAACGAACAAAGAGAATGAAATTGCGGTGACACAACTTGGTTTCCGTCGTGGTTAATATGATGGCTTCAGCTGGGCTCTCTAGCCACTGCACTATATTAGTGTACAAAAAAGTAGTTAATTTTTATGCAAAAGGAATTGTCTTCAATATCATTTGCAATATGATTTTTTTTGTGTTACATGCGCGCATATTTAGTCAGTTTATGCAATGGCGAGTTGATGGAGACCACTTATACATACACGAAAGTACTACTGAGAACGAAAACTTTTTAATGAACTGAGCACAATATTATGACAACATTAAAGAGTGGCTTCTATCGACTGCAGGCGTTAACCATTGAGCGCGGGATGGAGACAATTAGGTATTTTAAATTCTTAAACAAAATTAAAGAAAGGTTAAAGCGTTTCAGCACAAGCAAAAGTCAATTAAAAATTAAGCAGCAATAAAAAAACATGCGAACGAATATGTCGATGAAAACTTATTATTGCTCTTGAGTTTGTATGCCTATTCACCGATAAAAATCAGTTTTAAGATTCAAAAACGAGTTACTTGCAGTACAGATACCCTGTCGTCGCGTTGCTACGGAGTGGAAATAAGAGGCGAGACCCGACCGGGTATCTCGACTTTAAAAGATACTCTTTTTTGAACAGAATATTGTTTTCCTGAATAGATACATATTTTCTGGAACGTTGCGAATGTTATAAAATATCTAAACATAATAAAGCAATTTACTTCACTCTTTGTATGTACCAGGTGGCGAAAATAGAATGTCTTTAGTAAAATGTTGATGTATTTTTTAAATGATTTCATTATAGTAAAACCACGCCAGAAATGTCCTAATGCTAGTTCCATAGTTCTTTTGAACCAAAGGGTAGCTTACCTTCACTCCGTCTATGTATTTGAGCTTCGTATGTAGATCTTCAATTTCCATCCTCCTCTTCTTGTGCTCCCATTCCTTACACATCACGACGCGATGGAAATTGGTCAATTGTTGCATGGCTTTTAATTTCTTCTCACCCGCTTCCTAAATCATACGGACACGACACAATGTCACAAGAAATATCCATACTGGCACAGGTTTTTCTCCGGTTCTCCTTCGTGTATAGGGTGATTTTTTTATACAGAATATCTAGGCTCTTGTCTAGGGGCGGTGTCTTAAAAAAAATGAAATCTAGAATTTGGTATTCCATTAATTTTGTAACACGTACCGAACTAGTTTTATTCTTACCTTAGGAGTGCCCTGAAATATTTATCTGCCTCTGCCTTAGGACTCTTGATCGGAATTGATGGGATGGTCCCATGCTTGTTTCTGAGGTTTAAATTAGTTCATTGTTCTCAACGTGGTCCTTCTCAGTTTGAAACTGCTTTTTTACAACAAATTTATTTATCTAATCTCGTTCAGGATAAAAAGCAGGGAGTCTAATTATNTATATATATATATATATATATATATATATATATATATATATATATATATATTCGTGTGTACAAAAAGCAGTTCTTAAGACCCGGTGTTGCATTCAGTACCTCTGAGTATGGTTAGTGGTTAATAGTGTAAAAATGGTTATATAAATGACACTAGAAAAATAGCCTCAGTTCATGCTCTGAATGGGAGAAAAACTCTTGTGTTTGAACAAGTCTTATACAATTCTGGAATTTACCGAGTCTAGGTTGAATAAAAACAATATAGTAAAGCATGTAATATAAACACAATGTTTTCGCCGGGTCACGTATTTCGAAACACAAACCCGTTTAAAACCAATGAAATGTTTTGTCCCAACCGTGCGAAATTAAATGGCCCAGTGATGCAACATGTAAACGTTTTACCAAGCTTAACGAGAATACTAAAGAAACAAACTCGATCTCAACGAAAGCTGTATCCATTGATCACATCAAATCTGTAAGATACGGATGACAAATTAGCCCCCTCCCACTACAAAATGTTCAATATAACTAACGAGTTTAACATAGAACAAAATTCGAAATGTTGGTTAAATTTCGGCAGTAGCTAACATTCACACGCGATGTGATCGAATTTGGTTTGCATCAGGTGTCGCCACCATTAACCCTTCAGTGGTCGGGTAGCGATTTTCGAGCAGGCATTTCTTGGTCCTTTAACATTTACCCCTCAATTTCTTGGTCCTTTAACATTCACCCATTTCTCCGAAATAAGAAACCCCAGCACGAACAAAGGCAGCTTATCAGCGCGTATACATCGGCAATTCCAGAAAAAACTAACACAATCAACCTGTGAAAGGTAGAAAATTACAGAAAGTTTCAGCATACGAAATAAACTCGTGTTTCAGAAGTAAAAATAAGAAGATTCCCTTATATGGTTAACCCGACGTGACGTGCAGATTGGATGAGGTGCTGACGCTGTGTCCCAACTTTACGATGTAGGAGAAAGTAAATCAAATGGTAGGAGATGAAAGGAAGCAGTGGTCCCAACCGGTGGTCTACGGATCATCGGTGGTGAGTGAGAAAATTTAGGTGTTCCTCAAATAATTTTGGACATTATTAGTAATTTTTGATCTGTTGATTTTTTTTCCATTACACCAATATTCTATAGCTATATTTTTAAACATAATTGAAAAATAGGAAAGGAACAGCAAAAAAGCAGAAAATATCCCTGATTTAATTGAAGTCAAATCAATTTTAGAAGAAGATCCACGTCGTATTATATAATCTAATGGAATAAAAAATTAAAATTCACGATTTGTGTTGTGAAAGAGGTCAAAAGTCCCGCGCATCAGAAGCGCTTGCATAAACGATACACAACTAATGACTGAGCGATACAGAGCCACAAGATAAATACGCGTGACATTGGCGCTCGCGAGAGAAGAGTAGAGGGAGTATAGGAGAGAGAGATATGTGACTCCACTGCCTCTTACCGAATTTCCTACAACTCCTTCTCGGTCAGAATAGACTTTCACGGTCTCTGCCGAATTCTTTCTACCTCGTTCCCTTTTCGGTCTGAAATGACATCAACTGTCTCAGTCGAACCTACTTCTGACACTATCTTTACCCAAGTCACAACTTCACAGTATTGCACAAGACTCGCCATGCGCTCCATCAGTATTGCCGTCTCGTCGGCGGACGCTCCACGCCGTCACTCGTTGCACTCTGGGTGAGTTGGGTAATAAAAGCTAATCCTGTGTCAATGCTGAGAATGAGGCTGTAATTACTCATTTTCTCCTGTCGCTAGTTCTATAAGATTATGGCATCTCCCACCTCCTTTCTAGTCAACTCCTCTTAAAAGTCGGACGACACAGGTTTTCCCACTCTAACGTTGGAAGCCGCCGTCGCCCCGACATTTGTTATTAATTGATCACCTGTCGACGACTTAAATCAAAGTCGAAACGTTGTGAGCTCTTCACAGAAAATATTCGTCCATAAAAGGTTGTAGGTTTTTCAGTATTTAACCGCGTCCTACATCAACATAACCTCTTAAGGTTTCGTGGCGTAAATTGAATAATATATTTGCTTAAATAAGTATTTACAAATTGGTTATAATTAACAAGCATTTTAGTTTTCTTATGTAAAATAAGGACATTCATTGTTTGGTTACAGTAGAACCCCTCTTAACCAGTCTGAACGAGACACAAACTGTGGTCGGTTTCCCGGTTAGTCCGTGGTTTCCCTTGAAAAATCGATTTCGCGCAAGAAGAGCCCATCACGAATAAACAAGCAGATGAGACGTCATCGCAATTCATTTTATTATACTGTACGTACATACGGCTATACATAAAAGAACACGAAAAAGCGAATTCATAGAAAAATAGACTCGGAAGCTAGAGGGGAATCCAATAGCGACCTCCCTCCCCCTCCCCCGTTTTACCCACCACGACACAGATGCATTGTGCTACCCCATTTTACATTCCAACAAATGCCTGTTAAGCAATTAATGTTCGAGTCACTACGTGCCACCTATTACACTGAAAGTCATGTTACTTTGCCTCGAAAAATTCAACTTAAGAAGAAGAAAGAACGTGTACGGAATCGCAATGTGCTTATTAGTTCATTGTATTTTAGCCGCAGTAAATTACTTTATTGTCCTCAACGTGGTCATACTCAATTTGTTACAGCTCTCTTGCCAATAAATTATTTATTTATTGTCAGTCTACCTGGCTTGATGTTGGTATAGAACCTGTACTCAATGTAGCCAACGCTTTTACTTCGCCTTCGTCCATAAGAGTAATGATATTTGTACCCCGCGTTATGTTGGCAGGACATTCGAACTTCCCAAAACTTTATTCCATTACCAATATGAGCCATCAATTCAATTCGCGTGCTCTTGTGGCGCTATTCTGTTCTTTCTGCATCGAGCTTGTGGAACGAATATTACCTTGTGTCTTAGTTTGTTCTGTTATCAAATTGTATTTCTTTACAGTAAATAGTAGCTTTTGTGATTACTATAAATATTTATTTGGATATAACTTGAATTCGTAGAAGTTGGCAATTTGTGTTTGGCAGCCATATTGCAAAATTTTCATGGCTTTGAGTATACACACTGAGCTCTAGAGTGAAATAAAAACGGTTTATGAGATACATCGGTTAATCCGAGGGACGGTAGATCCGAGGCCGGTTAAGATATCTACTGTAATTTAAATTTCTGGTCATATTTTCACTAATGTGTTTATCTTTATAAAAATATCAATTAGTGTTCCGTGGAATACGAAACGATTCATTAACGAGGTTGGCGAACACTGAGATAGGAAACAGATCCAAAGCAATGAAAATTAAAATGCTTAAACTCCAGCTTGAAAGGGTAAAATTACATTTTTGGTAACTCGTGAAACACTGATCTTGCTTCAGTATTTTTTTCACGAGCAGCTTAATTAAATATGATTTTTAAATATCATATCTATACTTACAAGAATTTGAGCATTAATTTTCTGAACAACTGAACGATTGATGAGAACACAGTCCTGGAAGTCTCCAATGTCGTAGTCATCTGGAATTTCCACTAAACCTTGCTTCATGACAAGTTGCACCTATTTGTAAAGAAAGAATAAATTATAAAGCTCATAAAATATAAAAACTCAGGTGCGTTTCTAAAAGAGTGTAGAACACAATGATTTATTTCACATAATTTGCTTAGGTACATATAAAAATACCCCAAAATAAGTTTTACTAAAACATCCAATAACCGGATTCTACCAAAATTCTTATTATTTTTAAGCAATTTATAACTCGAAAAACCCTTGTATTGTTTTGTTCTCGAAGTGTAGTTAAGGTAGTTTTGTCGGATGATTTTGGCAAAAGGAATTTAAAGTCAAATTATTTTCTTTTTTCATGTTTAAATTGCTTTGTGTGTCACTTTTATGATAAGTTGTAACAGCAATCTAATTCGCAACAAAAACGTTTATGAAAATCGAGAAAACTAAGGATTCGCTTGACTCCATTTATTAGTAGCATGGCCTGCCAATATTTTTCAGTAAATAGGGTGTCGTTTGAAAGCATTTCGCTCAGTGCGTCTCTATGTATGTCTAATATAATCGTCCTAAGAAAAATATATAATATTCAGTGAATTCCCGCAGTGACTGTCCGTTCTCAGAATTTTAAAAACCATGCTAAGGTTTGGTGCTAAGGTAATCTGATCACTTTGTTAAATTTATAAACTCTTAAAAACTGTTGTATAATGCTATGAAAATTTGATTTTCTCTTCGGTGGTGTTAGAAAGAAGGACTTAAAAAGAACGCCTTTTAAAACTCAGTCCCGGCATGCTGATGTCTCCTTTGTTTGGCCGGTGAAATATCAAAGAAAACGTCCCATCTCTGCACATTCAAGGATGAGAATCTTAAAGGCCCTGAAGTGTGGGACGATTCTTCCACGTTCCTCTGCAAGGCCGACTGAACAACATAGATTCTTCGTCGTAAGAATTTGCCGCGTTTTAAATTAGTTCTCCATAGTATCTCCAGGGGAAATTTATTGACCTCAGCGTTTAGATAGAATCGGTGTCGCCATCTAGTGGCGAATCTTAGGAATAGAGATACGTTCCGTCCCGTGCCACCAGGGTGGGGGTAAGAACTTTCATTTCAAAAGTTGGAAGAGTACACGTTTTCTCTACTGTGTGCTCACCTATTTAAACCTCGTCTCGGACTGTACAGTGATCTAACAGTAAAAGTATGGACTTCTCACGCATTTAGCATAAATGCCGTCCGTGGCATAAAGCTATCCTTCTGAAGTGTTGAACGATTACAAATGAGTACCTGGAGTAAACGCACAATGTCTTCCCTGAGAATTAGAGTCTTCTTAGCCAGTAACAATAAGCTTAGGGACACCTTCTCATCCGCTCTTAACCAGCACTCTCCTAAGCCGCGCGGTACACGTCCCTCATACATGGGCCGTCATACAATCGCCACCATGCGACAAATGGTCGTAAAATGTTAATATTGATCTCGAATCTATTATCCATATAGCAGACAGTATAATTTGTATACAATCTTTATTGGAGCTTAATCTCAAAACGCTTAGTGGCGTTTCACACATCTCGGAGACGCATTACTGGGTCATTTCAATTTGGAGACCGTTTTTGGAGACACGAAGCTGAGATTATATCAATGTCATTGATTTGTACAGGTAATTTGAATTGGCACATCGGCGCGCCAGGGGCATTGGGAACCAATCACTACATCCGATCTGGGGGGAACCAATGGAAACAGTTCAGTCCAGAGACAACAAGGCTCGATATCGCGTACTCCGCTACTCATGATTCATTTCGTTCCGGCGACATGTCGTTCCAGTGGACGAGTCGAGAAACCGCCCGCGCAGACAACAGAGTCGAGTCATTGAGTGTGAAAGCATTCAGGGACACTGCATTGAATACCATGTTAAACTGCAAGGAGCGACATGTCGCTGAGATCGGTCGCCTAGTGCGAATTAACACTAACAATCGTCTCAGTACAGCTTGAAAACTAAGTTCCATGGGTCAAACCCTTTATAGAGGATGCTTTAAGGGATCTAGGCAATAATATATTTCATCTCCTTCAAATCGGAGAGAAAGAAGTTGAGTGCTCTTGCAGAGAGTGATGTATTACTGAAGAGGTGTTGTATTACTTGCCGTGATATTATGAGCTGACTCCAGTTCCTCTTCTCGTATGTCTTTGAGGCTCTTGTTGAGCATAATGATCCGGTCCTTGAGCACAGCGAATTTCTTGTTGAAGACGTTGATCGTGGTGTCGCACTCCGCTACTTGCAAGGTCAATGACTTCACCTGTAACAGAAGCACAATAAAAAGCAGGGTTGGTTGATGTAAACCATCTTGGGTTTTTAACAAATAACATCTCATTGTTTTTTATTTATAATGTAATAGTTTGTAATAATAGAATAAACATGCCAAATGTAAGACATTTTAGAATGTAAAGTTCAGTATCTCTATTTTTAGACCTGTACTACGATGGTCTTTGAACAATACTATCACAACGATTAATAAGACTTTATTGGTGTTAATATTTCCAGATTGGCAATTAACAATTTGATTAATTTTCTTATTTTAATTTTATCCTAAAGGTTCATTATACTTAATAATATTATTAGGAAGTCAATGTTAGCGCTCAAGGTGTTATTTATACATTTATTGCACACCATTAATAAAACATCTGATTACCGACATTGCGTAACATATATGTATCGTGCATGTCGATTTGAAACAGGTAATGATTTACCTAGGTTGAAGCTCTTCTAGATTTGGGAAACACGATTAGACGCAGCGATTCACTAGTAGTACGTACTTCCAGTGAATAGAACGTGTTTCATTTTCTTGATTTCTTGAGTTGCATCGTTTTGTTATATCAATTTTCTTTATGTCCATTTCAAGTAATCTATGCTATATTTCCTTACTATTGAATTGATTAGCTTGTTACAGTTTTGTATAATATATTTCTGCTTGATGTTTCGGAAGATTCTTTATCGAAATACAGAAGGAGAAGGAACGAAAACGTAACTGCGCAGAAAGTTGTGGAAAGAGAGAAAATAGAATCAATTCCTTATATTGACCTGGAGTTACAGGAGAGCAGCTCCTTTGTATTGATCCTATGATGAATTTTAAATATTTCTTTCGTCTGTGAATTTTTTTCGTTTCCTTGACCATTAGGTCCCCCGTTTCTATAGCTTCTGCATTACGGGTTCTCTTTCTCTATGTTGACTCTTCGTGCAACTTAGCCGCTCGTTATTATCCTCTACTGTGTTTGTATTTCAATTTATCGCAATCCTTGTTTCAACGATCCAATCTTATTAAGGTATTCCTCGAAAAGGTGATGCTTGCTCTCTTTCGCAATCAATGATCTCTCATGTATGATATGTTTATAATTTGATACTTGTTCATGTATTCTTCTCTCTCTTGCGCCTATTCCGCATGTATTCTGGTGTTTCCTGATTTTTGCCGTATACACACATACCATCATTCCTCTTCCCTTCTCTATAGGTACTGCTCGGTATGCCCGATATAGGTAATGCCCGGTAAGAAATCCGTGCAATACTCGTGTCGGTGCAAACCACTTTCTTGATTTCCTAGCTAATCCTTTGGTCTGAGTAATATAGTCCTGTAATGCATTTTTCTGTGAAATATGTATGATTTTGTAAGCTGTGTATGTGTTTTAATTGAGGTGGAATGGTAATATGAGGTGAAATGGTAATGGTAGGAAAGTGAGCCATTTAAAAAGTACAATCAATCAATTTTTCAATCCGCCTCTGCCTTAATCGGAATTGATGGGATGGTCCCTTGCTTGCTTCCGGAGAGTAAATTAGTTTATTGTCGTCCCCGTGGTCATACACAGTTTGTAATGCTTTTTTGACAATAAATTTATTATTATTATTACAAAATCTCGATCCAAAGTCGATGCTCAACTCACCCTCAACTCCGACTCGATCTTCTGTCTGCGCGAGCGGCAGAAGTTGCTCCAATCGCTTTCGAGTAGGCTGTGCGGCGCATTCACGTACGCGTCGAGCCCTTCGAGCGCGTGCAAGTACTCAGCCATGTCGTGGGGCACGTAAGCCGGACGCGCAGTCCCTTGAGGTGCTGCCACCAGATGCTGCAGCACTTCGGTCAACGCGCCCACGAGCGCGCTGCGGTGCTGGGTCTTCACTCGACGCCTGCAGTCAAAAAGTGCACGAGGAGGGGACAACTATTGAGCGTACGTAACACACACATATATGTGTGTGTGTTACGCACAAAACCCGAATTCGGCCATTGGACAGAAAAAACAACCAAAACTAGTTTTAGCAGATGCGTTTTTGCCAGAACTATTTTTGAGCGTTTTGAAAACGACCAATACTAGTTTTGACCAATAAAAAGTATTAGATTGCAATCCATAGATATCGGTGCCGTTGAGATGAGGATGACCCCAATACATTCACAGTCCACAGGGGAGACAATATGTCCCTAGCACCCATTAGGTAGGGGGTGGAAATGCGGCAGCAGGTCAAAATAGTCAAAAAAACACCGATTTTGTAGTAGAATACATTTTTCAGGATGAAAGAGTGATCTCTCAATGCCACTTACACCCAGATTACCCCTATGAGGGAAATACCCATAGGATAGGTGGTTAGAAGTGGATGAAATGTAAATATAATCGAAAATGACCGATATTAGTTTTGAAATCGTAATTTTCGGGGTTTTGGAAACCAGTTATGATATTCTCGATGACACACGAGACCACGATCAACCACTATACACCCGTAGCACCTCTTGTGAAGGGAGTAACGTATAAAATTTTTAATGAGAGGTTTTTTCACAAATGTTTAAGGAATTTTAGCACGTATGATGCTTTATACATAAAGTTGTTAAAATAGGTATTTCATACTTTAAAACATCTGTTTATGTATCTTGAAAATTCTCGCACCTATGATGAACAAGAAAGTTTTTTGTGTGCAGTTTTACTATTTTCATTTTCAATTGCCCTGAACATTATTATTTTTTAGCTCAGTACTTTTAAAATAAATGCTTGTTTTAGAAAAAATTGCGTTTTATTCACAAATTAGTTGAATTTCTGGACTTTTCCATTACAAGTAAACGAGCGAAAAATGTTCATCAATAAAGAGAATAAAATATTAAAAATCTCAACATGAAATTTTGAATTAAAATTGTTTTTTATTTTAGAATTCAGCTATGAAAGGATTTGTTCAAAATTCTTCTTTGAAAGGGGTGAATTAGAGTGAAATGTCTTGCTAGTATTATTTATTTATTTAATGTGTTTTGGAGAGGTCCAGGTCATAAGGCCTGCTCTACCACGTAACTGTTGGACTTGGCGAGTGGAATGAAGAGATGTTATGATGCCGGGGAACTTATGGTACCAAAGGTATCCGTAGGTGAGGGAAACCTCTGTTGAAAACCTTACCTAGTTCGGCCGAGCAGAGTTTGAACCCGCTCGACACCGCGAAGACGCTACCATTAGACCACAGCTTTCGGTACATTAATATATTTTAAAATACAATAGATATTCTCGGAAGATTTGTAATGTTTTACATAACGTTTCGTCCATGATTTTGACTTCAAGTGCTTCATCAATAATGCAAATACATTTTCATGGATATATGACATTCAGTTATAAATCGTCAACATTTATTAAATATAAAAAGCGGTTAGTAAACATAAAAAATGTTTACCACTCCCCCAGTTGTAACAGAAATCAGACTTTGGAAGTGTTAGTATTAATCCCGAGAACCCCTGGAAAAATGATTAGACTAACGTATCGGTCGTTTCACATTTCTTTTTCGTTTCATATTGTGCCCCTTCACTCATAGATCACTTTTATAAAAACCTCGTATATGAGAATAACATTTGAACCATAGTAAACACCCAAGAAATTATACCCACTTAAAGTAAACACAACTTCATTATTTGTGAAAATGCTCAATACTAGTTCTGTCCTTCAAAACGCTCAAAACTAGTTCTGGAAATAGCAGAACATTTAAAACTAGTTTTGGTCGTTTTCTTCGTCCAATGACCGAATTCGGGATTTGTGCATAACATTTATACTAGTTCACAGCAAAACTGCCACTCGACTAGTCACCGTGTCCGAATATACCCTTCATGATCCTTTCCAATTGCTCGAAGCTAAGCCGGATAAACAGCTGTAACAGAACTACTTCTACTGCAATTCTCACAGACCCCATCCTCTAGAATAGCGGTTCCCAACCTGTCACACACACACCCAGGGATACATCTAAAATAAACACTAATGATGAACACAATAAATTTTAATCACGTTATGTTGAAAGACTGTCTGGTGGTGTGGTTGACCACAATTTAAGAGTTGTAGTTTGTGAACAATAATTTTTTACAAAGTCAATATCTTCTACTCTGCTCTTCACAAGTCACTTCATTATTACCATTGAGAGACGTCATTTCGTATAAATTTTTAAACGGACAGAAATAATTCAAAACTACGTTTTAATGATAAATTCGAGTTCAGCGACCATAATAACTGCAATTTTGCACAGCTCATATTTTTGCATTCTGAATCGATCTGAAGGCACCCATACCCAATCAAACTTATTTGTCAAACTTGGATATAAGATTGATCGAGAATGATATGACTGGGACACATTAATTACCTTCAGCTTAGCGCGCTAACGCGATACCGACCGCGCGATCTTGTACGTCACTGGGCTCAGTCTACCGTTTCATTCAACTTGCCTAGAGTCAATTCAAGAATGAGTTGGCGCAGTTGGTTGCGGATCAACGCGCTAAGCTGAAGATCCTGGGTTCGAATCCGGGTAGCATCTCTTATTTTCACTGAAAATGACATAATTAAACTGTCAGCTGGCGGTGTGGTTACCTGCAATTTAAGATATTTATGTACGACGCATTACTTCTTTTACCGTGATACCAACTTCTTGAACTTCACATCAAATAAGTTTGACGTATGTTTTATCCAGTATAACCATCTAAAGAGGGGGAAACACAAAATGTGTATCATGTTTTTTACTACTATGAGGTGCAACTTAGATCTATGTAGAGTACTATTTTATTAAAATGGGTAGTGAGGGGTACATGCGACAAAACTGTTGGGAACCGCTGCTGTAGTGAAAATTACTGACAAATTAATTTATAATGTTGTTATTGAATATTACTGACAAATACGTGACGACTCATTTTTCTCGTCTAAGATTCACTACTGCAACAAAATATGAGTTACACTTCAAAGACTTTCCGTTGGCAAGACGATACCACATCTCCATCTCCTCTGAGTCTCTTCAGAAACTTTGAATTTTCTCTCTCTAAATAAGAGTCAAATTTTGAACTTTGATGAGTTGCCATCACAGTAATATGACTTTGTAGAAACGTGATTCAAACATTACTGTTTCTACCTTAGGCGAGAAATATGAGCCATCACATAGCAACGGGAGATTTAGAGTTAATTTTGTCATGGAATTGTATGATTAATGATTAATTTCAAAGTAATTTTTACCTTAGAGAATCAAGTTTCTGAGAATTACAGTTGAGGAAAACCGGTTACAGATTATACACGGTTTCTATAGGAACCATCAAAGAGGGCGAGACCGTATTAGGACAGGCCAGGCCTGCTATCTGAGTGGTAGTTTTTCTGTCTTCGGCAAAGATCATACTCACCGTGATAGAAATATGACTATTTCTTAGTCATCTACACGCGAGTCAAATCGTGTGAGAAGCCGAACTGCTGCGCAGTGTTGTGAGAAAAAAGCAGTTTTTAGCTGCTGTTCACGGAACATCGAACAAAATATTATTTTCTTTCTCGGTAATAAACCATTGCAAATAACCTCGCTCACATTGGTTGCAGCGTCATTCGAGGGTAACCGAGAACTACCCTTCGTATTTTCAACCCATTTAATCATCGCTCCGTAGTCCCCACGTCAACGATCAACTATCGGAACAAAAATTTTAGATACACAAGTTTGTACTTCAAAAAGGTATAATAGATGACACAGGAAATGCTGTACAGACCCAAATTTAGTGTGATAAATTATACTTTCATATATTAGAAGCAAAAATATTTAATGTGACTGGTTGATTTTTCATTGTAGAAAGAACAAAAGAGGAGTGATTTTTTACGTATTTCTACCAAACAAATCATTTGAAAATCATTTAAAAAAGTAAGATTTGTTCCACTGAAGTCCTCAGTCTGTTGTATAAATTTGTGTTCATTCATGAGAGCTCAGGGAAAGCAATATTCTCTCACAACAACGAGAAAGTTTCGCAAAGAAAGTACTCTTGTATTCGCATTTGCTCTCACTTGAACAGCTTGTTCAACGCATCCTTAGTGGCGTGGTGCATGTCCCGGAATTCGCGTCGGAACGACCGTTCCATCCCTTTGTCTTTGATCTGAGCCGCTTCCAGGATCAGCCTCGCTTCTCGCTTCGCCTCCTGCAGGTCCTGCAGCTCCTGCGACACTTTCGTTTCCTCCTCCTCCACTTGTGATAACTCTTTCCTACAAACATACAAACGAGCGCATCACATTCAATTTTGCTTTCTTCGCTGCAATATTTCTAAAAGGTATTTCTTTCTAATTTTTTTCTCCACTATTGCATAGTCAAAAATGAGGAATTATTAAAAAAGGTCTGGACAGTGACCAAATCGTACTTCAGATTATAGTAATACATTATTCGCATAAAAATTCGTCATTCGTTATCGTGGAGACTTTAATGAAGAGATAGGCGGGAAACCCTCACTAGATCTCTGACTACTCCCGGGAATGTTCCTTCTCAGGTTCAATAATTTTGTTTCGAAATATCAGAACATACACAACTATTGTCATCAGAAAGCACTAGGCAGTGCTAGGTAAAAATGTTCAACTTATTATACGGAACTCTGAAGAGTACATGCGGTACTAGGTGGTAACAGTCGCCTGTAGTCAGACGTCGTGGTTCAAGCATGATGTAATAAGGTATAGGATTGCTCTAGTTCGTTTGAGCAAATAACGCGAAACTGTACTATGAACTGACTTCGTCGCACACGTGGCACAACCGTGTGAATACAGGTTACTTCAGATCCACTTTTCTCACCACTGAACTATTTAAGGAAGACAACGAAGAACTAGTTGGAAGGTGTGGAAACTAGNTTCAGATCCACTTTTCTCACCACTGAACTATTTAAGGAAGACAACGAAGAACTAGTTGGAAGGTGTGGAAACTAGAGGTAGGGCCCGGTTGGATTATGGACCTTCCAGTGGTTAATATACCCCCGAAAACACTCGATGTCACGTGATAGTACGAGTGGCAACATGAGGGGCATCCCACAGACGGAGCGCTCCCATGGACGTGGATTGTTTGTTGCCGTAATTGTGATACGTCGGTAAGTGAATTTTTCTCTGAAGTTTATTTAAATAATTGTACATTAACCATGCCGTTTTTGAATCAGTGCAATCAACTAATGATGTTGGAGTTAACAAAAAATGTGTATAAAGTGCTTTAAAAAATGTTTAAAGTGTCTTTTATGGCCCACGTAATCCATATTAATACGTCGTAAATGGTACTTTCGGAGTCAGCGTGGCTCAGTGGATAGAGCACTGAGTTGCTGGCTGGATGGCCGGGGATCATCCCCGGTGAGGTGGGGATTTTCATCACGCCTCAACATCCAGACTGGCTTCCAGTCCTACTCAGTCTGCTATAAAATGAGTACCAGGATCTATCCTGGGGTCGAACCGGTCGGAGCGAGATGCTGACCACATCTCCTCCTTCTAGTGCCGGGGTCAAGAAATCGCGCGAGCTCTACCCTCCGTGAAGGCCAAAGCCCACAAAGCGCTGTGGTGCCAGATAAGAAGAAGAAGAAATGTTACTTTCACGTCGAGATTACATTATAGAACGTCCAGTCAACCGATTAACGTACACAATTGATGTTATTCTATTTTATTATCACCAACATCTGAAAGAAAGGTGGCTGTCAACCGTAACTCTGTGATAGACTCGCTTAGATTGCTGCTTAATAAACGGTGAGGATTATTAAACCAATAGATATAGAAAACCAAACAATCATTAGGCAACTGAGAATCTTTCTTTATTGCCCGATGACTCCTTAGTTTTATATATAACTCAACCCCTCATTATAAAAAGTGAGAAGGAAAGCGAGGCTGTTTGAAGAATAACAGCTCCATTGACGTTTTGTCAACTGTGTCAAAGAAATAAAGTTAAGGATAAATCGAAGTTGTAAAAAAACGACTTATGATGGTAGATATCACAAAAAAGGATAAATACATTTCTTGTCCAGTAAAATGCTTTAGTTATAATACAACACGTTTTCCAAATATCATAAATCCTCCTTGATTCTACTCGCTTCGAAGTATTGGGACATGACTATCAAAATGTTTACGCAACTTTTTGCAATACCCCCATTTTACCGTACTCATTATAAAAAATACTTCATTCAATGTATACTAGACGGTTCCAGAATTATTTTAAGAATTAAACTATCAAATTAACACAATAAGTTTATTTACACAGAGGTTACTCACAAAATTTTCTTCTCAATTTCTTCAAGCTGCAACCGCTCATAAATTTTCATTCTTCCTCGCAGAATTTTTAGGTTTTCTTCGTCGATGCAAGCTTGTATCTTCATTTTTAGCTGAAGTAATTCATGAAGCTTGTCATCAAACTTCAGCATACTTTCCTGAATTGATAAAATAAGTTAATATTGCAGAAATTATTCATCATCAATCGACTATCTTGTCAGGGGCATCTTATATATTTTTATTAAAATAAAATATAAAAAGGGATATAAATGCCATTTAAATTTCCTGGGCAGTAATGAGACATTTGGTCAAAAATTTATGTGGAAAATTACGATACATTTTATTCGTATGCAATGTATAATTGGCAATATATAATTGGCTTGTTGCGATATCGCCGCTACTCTAGAACTTTGTCAAATTACCTTCTTCAGACCATTGCGTCTTCAGTCCATTCCAATTGTCAAATACCTGGCGAGCTCCATGAGCCAAATAAACTTTTTTAGAGGTCTGTGCCACATTTCCGCGCACTTATTGCATACAGAAGGATCTGCTTCGTCTCCCAATGGACCACGACCTTGCCGCCCACGGGTCAAAAATGTAACTTATCAATACAAGTAAAAAAATTACAAGATTGCTGCCGTTCTGGCGAAGTTGGTGACAGAAACGATACCAATGTATTTAGTAACGACTCGCAACAAGAATTCGAACAAATATTAGGAAGAATAGGATCGTCAAACTCATGACAGGGATCAGGGGGAATCACTTGAAGAATTAGGAAATAAAGGAATCAAGAAATGAGACGGAAAAGTACGTCTACATATAATAATGTCTCGTGTAAATACGATCCACACAAGGGCACTGGTTTCCAGTCTCTGCAAGACAATCCATAGACAACTTCCCAACCTCAACTAACGTAAAAATTGAAACTCACATTATCTAAGACAAGTAGTACAGTTGTTCAACTAAATCCAGAATGAATCTCTACATTGGTAAAACATGCGTCCGGGTGAAATACGCATCACTAAAAAACCGGAACACGTGAGTTAATGTTTTTCAAGTGTGTCATTACCCTCTGTTGTTCCTGTATATTCTCATATTCCTTAGCGCACATCTTGCGGTACAGTCTGCGCTGTTCCATGAGCAGCAACACTTTCTCGTCGTAATCGCGGATGGAACGGAGATCTTCCTCATTCCATTCCTCAGGCGGTTTGTCCACCTGCAACAGACAAACCATGTACGAAACACTAAACTACACAATGTTCATCAAAAACTGAATCCTGACAAAAGGAAAATCAGTTTTTAACACTACTCGGTGATTGTCTGACAGTTCCTTGGCACAGGATGCGCTAGACGTATGTCACAACATTAGAGTTCACAGAAAGCGGAACTACTTGTATGAATTGTTTGTAAAGCGAATGATGAAAGACAGACTTGATAGCAATCATTTCACTCGCAAAATTTTGTTGAAATTGCCAACACGATGGAACAACTAACAAGAGCTAACGACAAGAAATATATTTTATTTGTAAACTAAATAGTGATACTCTTTCAAGACATTCTACTAAAACGCAAGACATGCAACAGAAGAATCCGGAGAAATATCTCATTATAAAAAATGTAAGTACTTCCGAAAATTAACAAAAAAATCATATATTACGGATCGTCACAATAAGGAGTATAACTCTTCGAGCCAGGTATTTGAATCAAATAATGCTTTTATACGAGATAGCTATATACCAATAATCTCGATTCAAGAGTATTTTACGGAAACAGTCATAGCCTATTCAAAATACACATTCAACCCATCGAATTAAATAAAATTTCCACAATCCGATCCACGGGAATTTTGATGTTTAAAATTTGATTTGAGGTACACACAAAGTTTCAGTTCTACTGTAATTTCTTTAGAGGTCACATGTCTATTTTGACTGAGCAAAGACCCTAGTTTTCGTACGGACAAAACCAAATAGTTGTTGAAGTGGCCTTACCATGCACTTTGGGCGAGGAACATCACGCTTGATCTTGTCTTCCCATCGCAGCTCCAACACTCCATGCATCATGGCGATAAGTGCGCGCTCTCGGAAGTCATCCGCCAGCAGCCGCAAGCGCTCCGCTTCTCGCTCGGCAGCCAAACGATCTCTCAGGGATTCCTCGCTGGGAGTCAAGTAGGGCTTGGCAGTGACCTAATACATAAGACAAGTCGTCAGCGATGGTGCTGCGCAGGGCCGCATTTAAGATCTGTAGGCCCCTAGGCTCAACCTGTGACGCGAGCTCTCCGGAGCGGGGGAGTATAGTATGAAGCCCAGGTCGACGGGGATCGGGGGAACCCCGTAAATGTTTTCAAACATTAGCCTTAAAAATCACGTTTTTGAGCAGGTTTTTAATTTTTAATCCTTAAGATGAACGTATAAAAGTTATAAATTGTATTGCACAGTATTAAACGAATTAGGTAACAAATAAATTAAAAACCTTTAAAGTTTCAAAATACTTTATTTACATCGCTTTGAAAATACATTTAGAAGAGTCACGATGTACTAGTACGATGTGGAAACAAAGTGATGTGGGTCTTCGGTCGTCTTCATTGCCAATGTCGTGTCTTATAAATTTGAAATAAGTTTCATTAATTTGCTAATTGTTAGAATTTTTGTGGTGCGGGCCCCTAAACGCGCGCTTACCAAAGCTGAGCTTAAATTTTCTTCTTGTGATGCGTCTAGTGCTCTTACAGTCAAAGAACCAATAATATTTACTTCATAGTCAAAAATGATATTTTCTTTAAAAGAGTTAAAACACTGCTGGTTTTGTCGATCAAAAGTTCTGTGAATTGGATAGTTTGACGAAGGAGACTTCCGTGACAAACCATTTAGCGAACGCCCTTGAACTCGAAGTTAAATGTTTTTGTCTTTTAAGGTAGTGTAGGTAGAATTAAATAACTAAAATATCTTAAATAGTCATAAAGAAAAAAAGTAACGTACTCATTGTGATTTCAACTTGAAAACCTGCGTCACTGGCCATTTGAATGAGATAATTGCAATTATAATTGACGATGAAATGCATTGCGTCTTATGGAGAAAACACTTAAACACAAAATAAAGTCAACTTTTAAATCACAAAAGTAGAAGTTTATTTTGATTTGTAGTAAATTTTCCGTACTCATTTTTACATAACTTTTATCTATATCACCGTACATTTTAGAAAGATATTTTACTTTTTCTCGGTGAGATGCATAAATCACGAAACAGTTGTCATCGGTCGCCATGTTTTTACATGCTTTTGTGCATTTCAAAGGACTCAAACCAGTTCCTGAATATTGATTATGTAATATTATTAACAGATATATAGAAATTAAATCGTAATGTTCCATGATTATTCAAATTGTTTTTTTTATAACAATTAGAATAAAAATAATGGAAACAATTATACGTCTTAGTGATTTAAGTAAATTGGAGCGCTGGTCCCACCTTCAGACTATTTCCATCGCCAAAGTCTGATCCTAGCCAAAGAAAACGACTAGACGCGGCGGAATACGTTTCCTGCGCTTAAAAAAATACATCGTGCAGTAGAACATCTCTAAATCGAACTCGGATCAACCTATCTTCAGATTAACCGGCCCACAGATTACAGAAGGGACAGATAGTTATCTCCTATAACCCCAATGGTTACCCCTGCGCGCCACGGCGAAGGACCAGAACTACGAACCAGCAATTCGAAATGCGTGATTCGAACTAAAACACCAACAAATCAACAACAAGCAAAACTAAAGAAGCTTCAATTAGACGCAGTCGCAACATGAATAATATGCGCTTACCGCAAACGTCAAACTCACTACGCGAGCAACCAGTTAAACGTGTGGTGGAAGCTAGTTAGTTCGGCGCCTGACTAGTGAAGCGCTGCTACGAGTGATCCATCTGTACCTAATATAATCTGTGAACCGATCTATCCCATGGAACAGTTTATCTTTCAGCGTATGATAGATATAGTTAAATAGCCATAATTTGCTTCGAAAACATCCAACTTAAGACAGAAAAACATGAACGGAAATGCACTGTGTTCATTAGTTTATTTTGTATTAGTCGCAGAAAATAAATTTATTGTCCTCGCTGCGGTCATAAACAGTTTGTAATAGCTCTCTTGACCGTAGATTATTTATATATTTATTTATTGTCAATCTAACTGGCTTCACGTAGGTATATAACCTGTACTCAGTGTAGTCAACGCTTTTACTTCGCCATCGTCCATTAGTGTAATGATAAGGGTACCTCGCGTTCAGTTGTCAAGATATTCGAAATTGAATTCATCACCAACCTCGGACAACAATCAATTCACTTCCTCTAGTAGCGCTGTTCTGTTCTTTCTGCATCGAGAGTGTGTAACGAATACATTGTGTCTTTGTTTGTGGTGTTATTAACTTGCATTTCTTCACAGCAAATAGTCGTTTTCGTGTGTAGTATACTTGTGCCGGTTTAAGGCCAGATAAGAGCTTATCACTGGAAGTTGCTGTTTCACTTACGGTTGGTTATTGGCAGGAAAAATTCCAGTTGCAGCCCATGAATTGGGGACAATGGGAGTGGTGCATCGGAAGTGGTGGCAATAAGAGTGATGGAGGATTTCCACAATTTTGAAAGGGGGAGTTTTCAAAAAAATTAAGGGGAAATCCAAAACGTTTTTAAGGGGTAAGATGCAACATGCCACAACATTGTTTAACATTGCACAACTTTCGGCAACATGATGCAACATTGCACGGATCATTCCCCCCTTCAAAATGGAGTATGACGCAACTTCCGATAATATGCTCTTATCAACTCCTATCTGTTCTCAAACCGACACAGGAAGATGCACCCAAAATGCCGGAACATATGTAACTGAACCGGAAACCTACAGATCTTCAATCTAACACTCTCCCAACTGAGCTATTTCAGTGTTGGGAGACGACGACGACGATCCATCTTCGACGGCCGCTGAAGAGAGACTACTGCATCATCACGGCGGCAGTAATACTAAGAAGTAGTATCCCCACCACGTCACCACCTCTGACGTCATTCCTCACGTCATTCCCCACCACCACATTGATCGAATTGGGGGAGGGGGAAAGCGTATCCCCACCACAAATGACGTCACGACTAATGTTTTATACCTTTGTCAAACCTACACAAAAATTCCGAAACAACTCATATGCGATATCGCAAATTTAATCATTATTATTAATATTCAATGTGACCACGCTTTTCCAGAAATAATTTTTTACCGCGTTTTCCTTGACATTTTCGTGTGTTTGAAGGATTTGTTCGTAGAATTGGCAATTTAAGGAGGCTATATTAAATAATTTTAGGCAAAGTATCGTGACTTGAGTACAGCAGATAGTGGCTCAAACATTGTTGGACGGACCTATTCGTAAAATGGGGTGACGCGACGAAAGGTGTGAAATGTGTTTTGCGGTGGATAGAACACGAGAAAAGGAGAGTGTTCGCCTGTTCGATCGTTATCTTGCTTCCGAGATTACTTTTCTGTGAATCAATATGTACATGTCAATTTTTCTTTAAATCATAACTGTATTAGTATGTTTATACCCCACCGATGGCTCAGGTGGTAGTGTTGTCACTCATCACCAAGTCATCGTGTGTTCAATTCCCGATGTGGCCACAAAACATTAGCTCTTCACATTACTGTCCCAGTTTATATAGCTGTGATTAATGAAAAGCAAACCTTCCTTCATCTATCCAGTTCCTTCTAGTAACAATAACTCTTAACTATTACTAACCACTTCTTCTAACCTCTCCACGTGGGCCAAGTTGTTGGTAAATCCAGATAACCGGTCCACCTTCTAACAATAGCCTACCACCCAACTCCTAACTCCTATCGCTCCATGTAAATAAGCTTCAATAGCACTTAGATACATTTCCCATTTACAAAAACAACATTCGAATGTTCATGTTCGTTCGTAGTACTTACAGTGCAATAAAAAGAGATGCAATGACGACCATTTTGTTGTTTATTCGTGATAACTAGATGAAATTGTAGACTCCTTTTGAAAGAAAATAGATTATCCATTAAAACCTCGGATTAACTAGTCAAACGGTAACCGGGTAGTGCTTCGGTCCCGACCAGACCGATTAAGAGGAGTTTTAATCCAATCGGGTGCAATGACAGTATAGTCACTCGACCGCTTTTCATAAATTCCTATTTTGTTCCTCTCTCTTGAACTTCTTGAACCCACAGTCTTCAACTCATCTGGAAATAAGTCTCTGATTTCGAATGCGATCTTTACATATAGCTACCGCATAGATATAAGATTAAGCGGTGTAAGAAAGGGAGTGTTGCCAAAAATTCACACTATACGCCTAGGCGGGTAAGATTGACACTGCTTAATACCATGTCCATTTTCAACACAAAACTTTTGTTTGGACTGACAAGATTTCGGTCTACAAGGACTTGATGATATAGTAAACATGC
This sequence comes from Laupala kohalensis, assembly GCA_002313205.1. Taxonomy (NCBI): domain Eukaryota; kingdom Metazoa; phylum Arthropoda; class Insecta; order Orthoptera; family Trigonidiidae; genus Laupala; species Laupala kohalensis. Next base: position 262,752 of record NNCF01131024.1, on the reverse strand, counting down.
AATGTGTGACAATTTTAAAGAGTAATAGTACCCTTTATGAGTGCCATTTACTCAGTATATATCTATGCAATAAACAATCTTGGGATTGGGACGTCCTATCTACAAAAAGGGGTAGGGAAAAAATTATGTTACAAAGTTTAGAGTGCTTCCAATTGTCACGAACTCTTAAGTGTCGAGGGATTAACAAAAATAAATTTGAATGCTGCTCATCTTATATCGGTCCACCAAAATTTTGTTTGACTGATTAAGGTAATATATCCATCAAAGTGACTAGGCTTAAGTACCCCCCAAAATGATTCAAGTGATAGTTTGAACCGTTCCCCATCCAGTGGCGATGAATTTTTATATCCTTACAGCGCAAAATTTTGAATTATTGGACTTTCAATTAACATGGGCTTATAAGGAGAAATTTTCGAGACTTATGCGTTTTGTTTTCTTGTATTTATCCTAACACAATTATCGGCTTAACATAACGAAAAAAACCCACGGTGAATGAAAATAGGAACACAATGACAAATATTTTCATACATTCCACGGCATTTAAAAGAACAAATCAACAAAATCTGCGGAAAATACTCTCCTACCAGAAGCGACAGTCGCATTTGTTTATTGTTGTATTCATAAATGGGAAATGTAGCTGTGGTATTGAAGCTTACCTACATGGAGCGATAGGAGTCAGGAGTTGGGTGGTAGGTCATTGTTAGTAGGTGGGCCGCTTACCTGGTTTACCTTAGACTTCGCCCACGTGGAGGGGTTAGTACAAGTAGTTAGTATTAGTTACAGTTATCCATACTAGGAGGAGCTGGAACGAGGAAGGAAGGATTGCTTTTCAGTAGTCACAGCAATATGAACTGGGACATTAATGTCAAAAGCTACAAATTTTCTGGCCCCATCGGGAATCGATCCCGGGATGACTTGGTGAAGAGCATGAACGCTGACCACCTCAGCTACCAGAGAGGCGACAGCCGTATCAAGTTCTGACAGTGCTGGGTTACCATGAAAGTGAAGAAAAATAAAAAATGGAATGTCCCAAACATGACACGGTCATTAGACATTCTTTTGTTACACATAACAAATACAACAATTACATTTTCACTGTGAAAAGTATAATTATTTGCATATATAATAGTATTGGAAATTAAAAATATTGGAAATATGTATTGATACGATTACTACTTGTAATTATAACACTAGCTGAACGAGGTTTGCCATTCAGAGGCTCAAATGAACATTTTGGATTTGAAGACAACGGCAATTATTTGTGTGCTTGAACTTGTTGGTCAATTGATCCTTTTTTACATGATCATATTGCCAAATACGGTGGTCAAGGGACAGGAAGATCGTCCTACTTTTCATAAAGCATTTGTGAAGAGCTCATCAATATAATGGGTGAAAAAGTGCGCTCGCACACTTTAAGTGAAGTTACCGCTGCCCATCATTTTAGCATTTCTGTTGATTCGACGCCAGATATCTCTTACGTTGATCAATTAAGTATTGTTATTCGATACGTGTTCCCAAAAGATGGTAAACGCATTGAAAAATTCTTAACATTTTTGGGTCTAAAAAGTCACATTGGCCAAGCAATTGGGAAACGGGTTTTAGAATTTGTATGTGAAAAGTTTCATTTAGATTTTAAAAATTGTAGAGACCCAATCTTACGATAACCCTGCGAATATGTCCGGTCATATCGAGGTATGCAAGCCAAACTGTTAACTCTTAACAAATATGCAATCTATTTACTATGTGCTACACCTTCTTTGAATTTGGTTGGAAAGGCTGCCGTAGGTTACTGCATATTTGCCGTCAATTTTTTTAGTATTGTTTAATTACTGTTTACTTTTTTATGCCTGCATATCCTTGTAATATATTGAAAAAGCATTTTGAGAATGGAAAATTATTAAAATTATCGGAAACGCGTCGGGAAGCTCATGCTAATGCAATAAAGGGGTCATACTGTCAAATAATAAGTGCTTTAGTTAGTATAACAGAAGACTTGTCTCAGAAGAATGAGTCAATGTATGAAGCAGAAAGCATAGCCAATAAGATGCGAACGATCCAATTTTCATTCATGTTGGTATTGTGGTGTTCTATACTGGACAATTTTCATTCTACAAGTAAAGCTTTACAAGCCCAATAAATTGATTTAAAGTCATGCGCTTTCATGTATGAATCCTTTGGAATGTTAGACAACATGAGACAAATTTGACGAATTTGAATGTGAAGCGAAACAACTTTTGCCTCGTGTAGATTTTGTAAATATTACATTGCAAAACTGAAGGCGGAAGAATCTGCCAAATGACGGTAGTACTCCATGTCGCGGTTCCTTCCTCGCAGCTCGCGTTTAGGCTGGCCGATCCGAGCTACGGGGTTGGATACGACGTAGGGGGAGTACGGGAAGGGATCTAGTTAGGGTTGGAAGGAAGTGGGGTCTGTGATAGAGAGACTCAGAGTTCGTGAGACGCATTTAATACTTACACAGAGAGGTCGAGTGTTGGCCAGAGTGAAGTCGGTAGCAGCCATGACGTAACGGCTCTAAGTCTGAACCTGCGCCGAGAGGACTCTGGACCACCCAGCTTCCGACTCCCAGAGATGATTGCGGCGTAAGGGCTGTCACTGGGGCGTCACCTCAGAGGCAACTCCCACGCAATGCCAGCTCCTAGTCCACTCTCTGACTCTCTTAACTCACTGTCTGCTTTCCGTTTATACACGGTTTGTTCCCCCACGTCATGCCCCACTAACCCACTTCCTCTGGCCCCATGACCGCATTACTATGTGCTGGGTGTCTTCACGACATCCAGAAACTGTTTCTTCTCCTCGTGATAATTTTCTTGTGAACGCGTTAAACGCAATTGTCGATAACCTCGTATTGACTATATTGATAGACGAGGCGGTCGTGTCGGCCGTGGTCACAGAAACAGAACGGAGTAATGACAGAGAAAAAGAAATTGTATTTATATGTTGCTTATTTATATGTGGCTAAAATAAATTAAAAATAAAATTGTCGATAACCTCAGGAGCGAAATTGAAAGAAGAGGAAAAGTTTAATTCGAAGTCACTGAAAGATTTTCATTTTTAAACAATTTAGAATTGACCGAAAATGAATATCGGGAAGCTATTTCGAAACTTGTTGATTTTTACTCCGATGATCTTTAAGATTTTTACACCGAGTTAACAGTTTCATCATTATGTCCAATCTATATTTGAAAAAGTTTCATTTTCGCATTCAGAATTATACGAGATACTTGTTCAAGATCTATTAGTAACCAGAGCTCTAATGACCTCGATGTCGGCGAGCCGTAAAGCCCCACAAAAAAATTAGTAACCGTTTTTTCGAATGTAGAAATTGCACCACGAATATTGTTGATATTATTGGTTTCGAACTGTTCTGCAGGAAGATCATTTTCATAGTTGAAACGATTGAAAGTCGCGCAAAGAGCAACAATGGATGAAGAACGTTTAGATATGTTAGGGGTTTACTTTCAATTGAATCTGATTGAACTTTGATGACATCGTTAATGAGTTTAGCAATAGAAAATGCAGAAAAAGAAATTTTTTAATAATATACTGCACACGTATTGACTTATTATATTTTTGTACTAACTAATATAAAAAGATATATAAATCTAAAGAATGTAAATAAATAGTAATTGGAACATTTGTAAAACTGTTTGTCATTGTTTATATCCTACATAGCCACATTTAAAGACAATAGTGAAAGTTTATTTTTCGAAAGTAAGGGCCCCAAATGTTTAAGTGCCTAGGGTCCCCATTTTCTTTAGCCCGGCACTGAGTACTGCAGATACTGTGATTCTCGTCTAAGAAAGATTCAAACAAAATCTAAATTTATTATCAAGTTTTAAATTCAAAAAATAATTGTCCAAGTGCAAAAGTAAAAGTAGTGCGATTTATTAATTAATTAATTGCAACTCTTTCGGTGAATGTCTCCAAATTTCGCGATAATCAAGGCGGATGTAATACCTTAAAACTATGAAATTGTGAACTTTTTACGATTTTTCTTATAGTGAAGTAAAAACAAATGAATCTTTCGACTTACGTTTGTTGTTTTGTTGTATTTGTAAATGGGAAATGTAGCGTGCTATTGAAGCTTATCTACGTGGAGCGATAGGAGGTAGGAGTTGGGTGGTACGGCTATTGTTAGTCGGTGGGTCACTTAGCCAAATTTACCAACAACTTACGAGGAGTTAGTAGGAGTAGTTAGCTATACTACAAGTTAGTGATACGAGGAGGTGGATAGAGGAAAGAAGGGTTGCTTACCAGTAGTCACAGCTACAAGAACTGGGATATCAATGTGAAAAGCTACAAATTTTTTCTGGCCTCGGGGGGATGAGGGGTTGACTTGCGTGTATACCTCAGTCTCCGCCACCACCATGAGACGATCTGTTTCCTCGAAGGGGTTCCACTCAGTGTCTAACACGTCGGTGTCCTCGATGGAGAGTTCCGACAGAAGATGGCGTCGCCGTTTATTTTTCTCCGCAAGGAGCGCCATTTCAGTCTCCTTCATGGTTCGAACCTTCTCGAACTCCGCGTTGAAATACGTCTGCAGATCCGCGGTGATTTTCTGCAAAACCAAGCGTGCAAACGTTATTTGGGGTTTCCATGTCTTCATCTATCATTTTGTAGTAAGTAATCTATACTACTGAAATTGAATTCTCAGGTATGTCTGTGGCATGAAAAAAAAATGATCCGTGGAATTTTTTGAATTTTCAAAGGACAATCTTGGAGGGTTATTGCAAGTAAAATGCAAAGTATTGTTAATATTGATGAAATAAGACAGCAGAAAATAATTAAAAGTGCTTGCTGATCAGTAGATATGAATCTTCTCTCTCATGACTTTTGATTATGGAGCTTACTCATGTGCCCGCCATAGTCCAATTGCATTACGTAGGGGGAGAATCCACTGAACGTATAATCTACGTCACCTAACCGTAGAAGTAAAATTATATGAAGGCGGTGAAGAAAATTGTTTTCAAGTACATCAACTAAAAGTGAAAAAGAAAACCAAACAATTCAGAGGTCTTAACTGTGATCTTTAAAATTAACAAAAGTGAAAATTCAATATCACGAAAATATGTGGAAAGTAACATATGAATTTAGAATATTTGGGGCTTTCATGTTACTTAAGAACCCCGGACAAGCCGGGAAAAATAAGATAATTAGTGATGTAAAACCATTGCACATTCTTTCTCATATACGTTTCTACATCTGCAGCAAAGAGTGACAAAAATATCGTAAAAGTGTTATGTAAATGTAATTTAAAAATAATTGTAGAAAGAAATTGATGTATTTTCGTATCTGCAGTGCGTTTGCCGTCCTCCTATGTATTTTATCATTATTATATCTTTCATTACAGTTGACGAAAAGTGTATTCTACGTCTACTTGGTCCATTTACACTGCTAAATATTATACAACCACACAGGGCACAGAGCTAGTGACCCTGCGGTGCGGGCGTAACCCAGCTAATGCGTCGGCAGAGGTATCTACTGACTCTGTTTGTCCTGGACAAAATAAGTTTATATTGACTGTAGCTGCAGAAGCCTACGTCAACACGACGACAGAAGTTTGCAACTCGCGATTGGGGAGGGGTAAGTGCACAATTTTTCAGCCACATTGTGTCTACAGCGATATACTGTATCGGAATGTTCACCTGTAACAACATCACTTCCTGGTGGATGTGCTGGTACGTGCAGAGCTCAAACTGAGTGCAGTGGAAAGGCGATAGCGTCGTGTATTGATACGAAGTAGAACCGCTGAAGACGTGCATGCGATCTTCGCTGTCCACGGAAGTTACAGACTCCAGGTCCTCGAGAGTATTCGAGCCCCGACGTGTGCCTTGTAACACGCTGCCTTCTCTCACGGCCCTGTACAATCACACATGGGATCAAACAACGTCATACTGTCCCACAACAGACCCCGAATAGAGTTCCGCAATTGACTCAAACATACTACAGTAGAACCCCTGGTCTGACCCTGGCGTTAATCCAAGGCCGGTTAATCCAAGGTACCCATAAAAAATCTATCTCCGTACTTACTCATAATCCTGATTTACCATCCACGGAAAGAATGTGTCTAAGCGAGTTATTTCAGATGTGATTCTCAATCGCTTTTCCAGTTTCTCCAGCTTGTCTTGTTCTGGTGCGAATGGTACAAGCATCACGTAGTTTTCCACAAAAAAATCTTTTAAGAATGCCTGAAAAAGAATATAATTGAGAATCAATAAATTTGTCCATAATTGATTCAGAGTGAAAGGTACATATTTCTTTTAAATTTCAAGAAAAACTCCTATGTTGAGGCTAGTGATGATACAAAAATTCTTCCGAAGAATAAGTTGGCACACCATTAAATTCATATTTTAGAATGAGCTAGAAAGATCTTTTACGAAAACTATTTGTTGATACAATTTATTATATACTAATGTATTATACAATCATCGACTATTTTTTCAGCTTACAACGTTCTAACCCATGGTTTGAACCTTGGTCAAATGTAAAAAATATAATAATTTACAGTCCATCTTAAGATCGTATTATATATCAATACTTGATTGAATAAATAGATGTAAATAATAAATTTTAATTATTTCACAAAGCAGAGTACGTCTCATAGGAAAATATCAAACGACACGAATTCTAAGAAGACAGCCATTAACATTCGTGGACCATAAGTCACGAATTCTGACACAAATATCGCAAGATCCATCAGCAATCCAGTGCCACAGAATAATAATGTAGGAATATAAAAATAATCAGAATTTGATACGTTAATCGAATGTGGAAACATATGAATTGTCCGTATGTATCGATGTAATGAATACAGGAATAAACATTTAAAAAATATATTTAGAATGTGCAAAGCTTTGCATTGTTAGGCGGCAAAAGTGAGCCTTCTGAAATAAGAGATGGGTATTCCGTGTTGCTGCACGAACAGGTGAAGAGCATGGATCCACACAGAGAACCTTGAGGAAACCAACCTCCTTGGCGCAAGGACCTCTCACACTCGAGCGCCCTTGAGCATGTACTCCAACCTCTTTATTTGAGGGTTTTGGATACTTTTAGGGACTTATTTGGATTCGTGGCATTTGAGACTATTCTCGTCACGTTTTAATTCGTGGCGTTTGAGACTCGATGTACTTATAACACAACTTAACAATCTACCTCTACATCTCGATACACGGATGTGAGATTTGATTTTGAGGTTGGCTTGATGTGAGGTGGAGATCCTCCCTGGCAAAAGCAAAATTGTTTATCTCACTACAGCCCTCGCGGCGTAAGAATAGTAACTAGATGTAACCAAAGGGGCGAAAGCGTGACTTTGTCATATGTATGCTGCGGGGTTTAGTATAGCTCACTCCAGACGGCATGCCGTGGCACCCAGACAAAGTCATATCCGATGGAAAAGCTAACTTCAAGCTGTTTCTTTGCACTCAAAGGTTAGAGATCGAGTCCATCACTGTTGGCATATCAATTACTTTCGGTTCTACGAATTGACTGATGTAGCGGGCAGCATCCGAACCTAAGCATACTAAGATTCTGGACATACGAGTGAAGTGTTCACATGTCTATATCGAGAGGAAGATTCTCGCAATGTTGGCTTTGGCTCCTCGACTTTCACGTGGTCTTTCCGCTACTCCAGTGGCGGATCTATGGGAGGGGGTTAAGGGGGCTATGCACCCCCCCCCCATTGGATCTGAACAGAAAATTGAAGTTGATAAATGGCATAAGTGTTACAAGATAATTAATTGTTCTTTGTTATAACTGGTATTGTTAATAATATAATTGTTAATAATACCATATTAATGAAATTAATAATACCATGTTAATGAAATTAATAATGCCATGTTCACAACTTTAATAATAAATTGTTATTGTTAATTAATAATACCAGATTGTTAATTGTTATTTATTTGATGCATTTTATTTAAAGGTAATATTTATAAAATTTGTGTTGTAAAACTATTATTTTAAAACTAAAATGCTTCCCGGTTAGCCCCCCCCCCTTGATTACGGTCTAGATCCGATCATGCGCTACTCTATCACTTTTCTTTCGTCGCGAATACTGTAATGAACTACTCACTTGCAAACGACACGAGTGCACTGACATTTTGTCCCAAGTGCGTCCCTTGATCTTCGCCGTCAGCTTTTCCTGGACCGTCATCTCTGCTTTGATGCGCGTGATGTTCTCTTGCAATTCCGCACGGAAGATTTGTATCTGCACATATGATAGAGAAGAGAATGTTTGAAGAAATGAACAATTTTATGAGCAAAGTATTGGAAAACATATACCTTGGTAATGGCCAAGGTACATGGTTAATGGAGAGGAATCAAATTTTATACACGTAGCACCCTATTGTTCATAAAACGGACAATCTTTACTCAAATATTTTTTTATTTTTATACTTATTATTTTTAATTATAATAAGTATAGAATGACGAGTAGCTTTTGCGGTTTTTTAGACCAAAGGAAACTTTTAGAAGGAATCTTTGACAGTTCGTTTTCTGGAACTTTGAATAGGAAACATTGAAGTGTGTTGTTGATTACGTTAACTCTTTTAAGATTTGTCGGTGATATTATCATTAATATTTTCATTGTAGCCATTGTTACGTATGAGTTTGTTGGTGATGATTTCGTACCGTATGGTTTGTGATACTAGTAAAATCTTAAATTCTCTATTAGTCATGACGTGAATTGCGGTGTTTAGTGAGACTACATCTTATTAATGATTGCGTGTAGCTGTAACATTATGAGTACTTTATCAGTTAAAATCAAAATCACGGTGAACATTTTTATACTGATTAACGGGTTCAGGGAGTTTGAAGTTTATTTATTATTTTGAATTACTCAGTTAAATTTAATAGTAAGGCATAGATGAAAGTTGCGATATATATTAGACTGTCCTTAAAACTATACCATTAATATACCTGAACCAAAACACTATTTGTACCTTTATCAGAATGTACTATGTTTTAAGCAATGAAAGAAAAAAAAATCTTTGAAAATGACGAGGAGGAGGACGATATTTACGGACGCTTCAAGTTTGTGAAAACTACTTTTCCTCAATATTGAAATAAATATCCATGGGAAGAGATTTTAAAGGTAATTTATTGTACTAAGGGAACAAAGCCATTCATCAACCATGTCACGGTATATGTTTTTACAGACAGGTTAGGGAATAAGTTAATATAAAAAGCTATTATTTTAGATTTAGTAGATACTTCAACATCTTGGTGAAATATATAATATATCTTTGATTTGAAATAAAATGTATCACACTATGTGATGAAAATTATCGCTACCTTCCTTTCGCGTCCTTCGACGTCCATGTCGAACACGGAAACGGGTAACCGCTCCTCATCAGGGCCCTCTTCGTTGGCGTCCAGAAGTTTCACCACCTGTAGAAAATGTGTAGAATCAGGGACATAACTGAGCACCAAGCCATTGTGTATTACCATATAAAGAATCGGGTTATTGAATCGGATCTCCACCTAACCCTACTCTATTGAAACAATTTAGAGGAAAAATTGCTGGAATCCACGTTTTGATAAGCTAAAATAATTTATAGGCGAGAGGAACTCTAGCTAAAAATCTTATCTCCCTCCAGTCTTAGCGCAGAATCATTCTACGGAAGGATTCTTCAACTGTATTCCACGGGATCCACAAGTAGTATGGGATCCACAAGTCAAAATTAATTTTAAAAACTCCATTCTAAGAGTATCACAATCCTTGGACCCGTTCCATACAAAATGAATTAAAATTATTACAGTGTGTCCTCGTGGTTTTAGAAATATAATCCAAATTGCGCATAAATATCATTTCTAAGATACAATTACTTGTTCGCTGATTGACAGAAGGAATTCTTTTAAGTGAAAGTTGGTGAAAGTGCTCGGTTTTGCGTTTCACATACAGCATCCGTTACCTGTTCACCTTTGGTTACGTTTTCAACGGTCAGATCATAGCACAGTTAATTATGTTATGTTATTCAACATAATATAATTAATCTGTTACCTGGCGGTGAGGTTCACCGCAATTTCAGATATTTCAATCATAGTATAGTATTATAGTCGTTGTCAGGCAATAGTAGACACGGTTGAAACTGGAAAGCAAAGTATCTTTACATAATTGATCCAGTATAACGCTAATGGCAAAACTTTGTGGGGCGGAATTTTGCTAGGTTATACTACAGGAGGGTTTGCTACTATCGCGTGGTGAGGAAGGATGGTTTAGTTTCACCCCACACGTACGCCATTTGTCGTGTGGTGAGGAAGGGTGGTTTAGTTTCGGATACTCCTCCCGGACACCAATGTCGCGTAGCGAGATGGGGTGGTTTAATTTCGGGCAATTGCTAAACCTCACCTATGACGTGAGTGGGCTACTGTCGCTTGCGACATGTACTAATCCCTATGTTGAGTGATGGAAAAGTGAGAGGGAACAATAAAGAGGGATTCGTCCATTCTGGCGACAGTAGTTTATTCGACTTTCGTCGTACACTTACATAGTCCTTTTACTGTCGTGACTCAGAGCTCCAGTCGGTGCGGTGCCCAGCGCTGACGACTCAGTCCTGTGGTCCACGTGAAAGTAGGCGCGAGCGCGCTTCCAGCAAACTTGTCCAGGGGCTGAGACCTTGTCAGCCCAGTCGGTTTTCGGGGGTGGAGGAGAAGGCTCGGGGGTGGAGGTGAGTACTAGGGCCGTGGAGGCCTAACCGGTACTCGGGGGTGGAGGAGAGAGTGACAGAATGTATGCCGCGTAAAGCTATAGCCGTTCTGCCCCTATGCTTCGAGCATCGGGTTTAGCCTCATACGTGCTGAGTCGTCAGTCTGAGTCCGGGGCGATATTCAAACGACTGCGCGAGCGCCGCTGCGTGTATTTACGCGACACTACGTACCACAGATCGCAGTTCACGCAACTGAGTGATAATACTCTTCTTTAAAGTTCCATAAGACATTACTTCCTCCTGAGCTTTCACATCTTGTTGGAATTGCAGCCAGTTGGTCCCTTTTTCGATTCCTGCACATACACCATGCAAAACATAAAAGAGATACCGTTAACCATATTTCGTTACAAAATCTGCAAGACTGAATGTCTCTTAAATAATGTACACTTAAATAGGTGTAGAAAGTGTGTACGGAACTGTGGAATTCAGGCCCTGCAGAAGGCAGAAAACAACATGAATCCTAACCGGTGTTTTTGATACCGCGATTCTTTAAGGTAAAGCATCAAAATAGTTGAACAACCAATAACGAGATGTAATAGAACCAACCTTTTCATGTCCGTGCATCTAGTGAGTAAAAAAGCATAGCGATGTTACTAAGGTGAGGAAGACAACATCTTTAAATTTTCTCATATTCAGCGTTGGAAATAAATATCCGAGACAACCACCATAATAAAACAGCAGCATAAACCAAAAATCTGTCAATGTACGTCATTCATCAGACAAAGTTAAATTGTTGACCAGTTTCTTTTTGGAATGATCAATTCGAAGGTGCTCCGAGAAAACTGGATCTAATTTAACTAAGGACTTGGTTACTTGTGACAATTGAAGATATTGCTTTTTTAACTAAATAAATCTCGGTGTGTAAAAAATTCACATGGTTCACTTGTGCACAGAGTCCTCAAAACACAATTTCAACCTTTTTTATGTAATCTAAAGACAAGAATTTATAATAAATTAAGAGATCCTTGAATACAGAACTCTTCCACCTTAGACCTTATAAGTTGAAGGTACGCTCCTCAGTGAGGCATCTTTCAATGTGTCTAGAGTTGAAAGAGAAGCTGGAATTGACTTACCAATAAGTTTGTACTCTGGCTCCAAAACACGAAACATACTGATAGTGGAAAATGCTTGACCGCGGTGGCCGGTTTCTTCTTCTCCATCAGATAGTTCTTCTCCCGGCCCTTTTTCCTCGGTGGTCGCACCCTGGTCAAACATTAATGAATTAAAAATATGTGACCTGTTGCGTATTTACTCATTGACATTGTTACGCAAAGTTTCAAGTTGTATCTCACTGTGTCCCGCATATGATCTCGCATAATCGCAACCGTGTTGAAAAATTATTACTGGAGAAGTTAGTCGAACGTCCTAGAATACTACTAGCAGAACTACCGGACGTTGCTCGGAATACGAAACGAAACAAACCAATTTTTAAAACAATTCACAAATAAAATAATTTTTAAAATTTATTTTTCATTGTTAAACAAACGAACAAAAAAAACACATCAAGAAAAATTGGTACTGTGAAATGAGATATTTTACCCTAAAGTGAACACATTAGTAAGCATCACTGTCAACATTCATGCGAGTGAAGTTTGACATATACTGATGAGCAGCCAGTGTTAATTGATTTTTTGCTCTTGTAATCCATCAATATTAACAATACTATACATTTTTATTGCAATAACTCTTAAGAAGTATCCTTTGTAATTTTAAATGATTTCATGTGTTATTTTTTCCGATTTCCATTAATCATATATTCCAAATAATTCATTTTTATTAGTACCGATATATGCGGGGCACAGTGGTAATAACCTCCAACAGGAGAAAGCTACTGGTAATATCATTTGGAAAAATCAGAAGCACTAAAATATTACCTTATGACGATACTCTTTCTCCTCGCCTATCTCGGAGTTTGTAGCCTCGGTGCTTCTCTTCTCATCTTCCCCTGCTTTCGAAGCCCTCGACTCCTTCCCATCTTGAGGCGGAGACGAAACACGCACCTGCAAGTACAATCTTCATTCAAGATTTCATTCAATTTCTTTTCTTTACAGGAAAATAATTATAATTTCATGAAAATTCGATTAGGGATATTAACGCTTCACACTTTTTCTTAAAACAAGTATACAATTTTCGGAATTAAGTCTGTGCGATGTCGTGTTTAACATGGATACCGAGGCCACCAACCAGACATGTGGAGATATTAGGCGAGTGGTAATGGCTGAAGCTATAGGTGAAACAAAATGACTTAGCATTCATTGATGATTCATGACTTATGATGTATTCATTATTTATTTATTTATTTCATATCTTTCTTAAGAGAAAAAGAAACATACCTTACGATCCTTCATTGATTCCTCCTCGGCTGCATACCCCTCTTCACCTTCCCGTGTCTTCCCCTCGGATTCCCCTTCTATCGATTTCTTCCGCCCCATGCCACTGCACAAATGACAAATGTGTTACATAGGTATCATATATTCATCAACATACTCTCAACGCACTGTTTCCCAGTCGTTTCTTATTCTTAACACATTTCACTGAACCAAAAGTAGAAATTTTTTTTCTACTATAAATTATGATTCGGGTGGTTCCATCAAACGAAAAGTAGCATTATTCCAAATTACTAGCGTAATGTTTTAATGGTTATTTTGACCAGGTATTTGAAAATAATTTACAAAACAAATTTAATTTTACAGGAGAAGCAAAAATGGAAATTACAATACTTTGCTTACTCATTAAGAAAACAGTAAAATAAATTATTCATTAGTCAAAGGTTACAACTACTATCCAGTTTATGTTCCTACCAATGTATAAAGTTTCAGAAGCATATCTTAAGCATGACCCTCCTTCCTTATTACACGGTTACGTCGGTATTCCCCCGAGTGTGTGAAGTCAGTCGTATCCTTCGCTAACGAAGAGAGAAGTTTCCTCCACAAAACAGCGAACTCTATTTCACTACAGAATTCGCATCACAGTGCGTAATCATCGAGTATTTGTGAGGAGAAAAATTGCTCTATTCCAAAACAATGTGTTACTGCAACACATGTCTTAACAGTAACTTTTGAACGAACTAACAAAACAACTGCGCGGAAACAACGCAGATCCACGACGTTCCAACGTAATCGACGTTCAGCGAGACAAGGATAGGATCACAACGCACAAGGCAAGGACTTCAAGTTGCCCTAGACATCTGTCTCCAGTTTCAAGTTGTTTCCTCAATAAAAACTTTTGGCCTCCATTTCCACTACTACCTCAATGAGGTACGGTAATCATTTTATTGGCCTCCTGTATGGAATCGTAAGAGGAATCCACTCGGCAGAGGACTATTGCGTCACGTGACTTCAATACTCAATAGGGAAATTCACATCATGGATTATAAGGAATCGTCAAGTGATGTAAATCGACTGGTGAATGCGATGGGACTGACCATTAACAAACAAGTGGCTCCTGAGGTAACTGATTCGAAACTTGTTGGGTAAGGGTTTTCAGGGACTCTACAATAAAGAAGCTGAAAAACGTCCCTCCTTGATCCATTTTACTTGAGCGTGCGAAATGGCATTCTTTACATAACGAGGTTGGTCCGATCTAATATTTATATTTCCCCGGCCTTGAATTCGTCTGTTCTGTTCTACACTAATAGCCTTTGTTTCTCTTCGACAGATCGTATTGCACGCTAAATTAATTGAGGCGATGTGTGATTGGCCGACAATTGTGACCTAGTGGTAACGTCTTCGCTTCCACGATCCCGCTGAGCAGTAGAGCGTGGCCTCAAACCCTGCTCGGCCGAACTAGGTGAGGTTTTCAGATGGGGTTTTCCCCACCTGCAACAGACACGTGGTAACATAAGCTCCCCGCTAACCCAACATCTCTCCTTCCCAATTCTCTCTCTCAAGTCCAACGGTTAGGTGTGTAGATGATCTACATATTGTCATACAGCTATATACTACTACGCATTCAGTACCTGACACCCCCCATGTTGTATACATCCTTATATACATATTACTTGTGAACACGCAAAAGACATTCTTCTGTTCGCATCACATCGATGTATCGATCTATCGCATGTCTACTCAAGGAACAACAATGATGTATACGTTCCTAGTAAAGATGGATAAGAACTCACAAGAATATTTGTCATGAAGAAGAACAAAAGATTATCTCGACAACCATTACCATCGTGAAATACGTTGTTGATTACAACTAAGTAATATCATTCTTCGCTAAGGTCGCCCTCAAGTCACACGCTCACGCGCCCATTCGACTTAGTCAATACGATTTCAATTGCTATTGAGAGCTGCACACGGTGAAGAACCACTGCTGCATCGGAAAACACAAGCGACGAAGGGATATTTCCGTCTTGTGATGTAGTGCTTTCTATTACCTCAAGATTTCTGCTACAATTCTCCAAATCTGTGAGTTACAGCAGAAAACATTGAACTCTTTTTCAGGAATATAGCTGACAAATCATTCGAAGTGCCCTACTGCGGAGGGTACATTTCAATTTGCTTCGCTCTGTACAACTAATGTCAATACTATGAGCATTTCATTATTCAGCTTAGTTATTTCTATGTTATATGTATGTTATCTTTACAAGCAGTCAGTTTTCAACTTTGTGTCTTACAAGAATAAAACTTGTCATTTTTCCTCAAACTCTAACATATTTATTTTGAAAGGGGATCTTTCGTTGCAGAGCATTTTTAGTATTGAATCTGTGAAGCAACACGAATTACCATCTCCCCGACAGGTGGAAGAGCAGGCCTCATGGATTGAATCTCGTCAAAAATAAATAAATAAATAAATTGATTCGGCAGAACCTTTTCAGTCTCTTTATTGCAAGGTCTTGAGTACGGGTTTTGCTCACTGCACGATCTAGCAGTTGGTACGATTACAAATGCCCCGCCAGACCTCTTTGAATGCTCACCCTTCCGAAGAAACACTGGGCGGAGCCGACCTTCGCGATTGACTTCCGAACGTGGTGGCTGTCGTAGGAGGTCCCCCTCCAGCGCTAGAGCGTTGTGCAGCTGCAGCCGACCGTCTAGAGCGCGCACTCAACATGTCAACTATTGAGACTCCACGCGTTGGACCACCTAGCTCTTCTTCCTCCAGCTCCACATCTTCACGTGGTCTGGATCATCAGGAAAAGGATTCATCAAATGCTATTATACTCAATAGTGTCCTCCATCAGCTACCCTGGGGACAAGTGTGGTGTTACATTTAGACAACACGCACCAGATATGATGATATCGTTGTTCCATTTTAGAACAACCCGAATTACACTGGCTCATTGCAGTGTCACTTGTATTGAATTTGAGTTTGGAGTATACCAATTATGATAAAACTACATTGTAACAGCATTGAATATTCTACAACTTTAAATAGTAACTTACATTTACGTCATTGAACAATTACTTATTTTCAGGTAAACAATGTGACTGATTATTTTTTTATTAGTTATGCTCAGTTGGACGGACTCCATGCGAGGCATGACGTAATGTTTCAATGATAAATTGTTTTGAAATTTGCTCATTAGCAACTTCATGTCAAATTACGTTAATTGGCTAACGATAGCACATGCCAAGAATTACTTGTTTGCAACGCACATAATTGCGGTGTTGACCAACACTCCGTCGCGTCCCAGCGTCACCAGCGACCGGCCGAAGGGATCCACTCGCGCGCTTAACGTTCCGCCATCCACGCGATGGTGCGCCACCACCGCAAGCATCGGTGACAGGTTGACCACATTGCGTACCACCACCATCCCGTCACGACCCGACGACAAAAGCAGAGCGCCCGCGCCCGCTTCCGCGACACTGAACTCCATCTGGAATAGTACAGCTGTGTGCCAGAATACGGGCTTTCAGCAATACAGTATAGCCATCATATACTGTTGTGCATTCGTATCTTCATGACTTTTGTGATATAAAAGATCCGGGGTCACATAAAAAGTGTTTCCGAGGTTGCGTTCCGATTTCAGTTCTGCTCCCAGCCGCTTCAAGCGTTCTCGATTGAAAAGCGTTCCAATTTTGTTGATGTGAGGAACTATCATTTTGGAACGGAGAGGGGTAAGTGAAATGAGGTTATGTGCGGCTCATTCCAGCCATAGACATAAATAGATTCAGTGATCTTATTTACCGGTTATCCGAGGAGGAAAACAAAGTTTGGTGTTCCTGTATCTCTCACACACAGATTTGCGTGGGGAAACTCGATTCCCCTCTCTGACTGATGACTGCTGCTCACAATACCTTTTCCCTTCAGAGGATGTGCAAAAGAGAGGGCGACATCTCTCAGTATCTTCTGTCTCATGTTGTTACGGACAACCTACAGCAGAGACTGAGTCTATTAATATTTATATCAATGATTCCAACCTTTCAACATCTCTATACCCATAAAATGGTTTAATGACACAAAATGACCACTTAGACCACCAATGACCCAATATTGGAGAATGAATAGATTTATTCATACAAAAGCGGTTACAAATTTCATATAACATGAATGACATACTACAATAAGCAAATTAAATCAATTCCTCACGTTTTCTTTTTTCTAGTGGCTAACTGTGCTTGTCCTGACGTTAGAGATACCTTCGTTGCCTCAATATGATTCTCACTGTCGGTAATTTTGCATAATTCTCTAGACATTTTCAGATTTACCCCAACCACCGCGCACCTGACTCATCTCACTGCACAGGTGAAGGCGGTTGGGGCGAGCGGTACCGCTCTGGACGTGATGTCTTTTACATAAGTGGGAGCGCTAACGTCGCATCCAAAGCTCAAATCGGAACGACACAACCAGCTACCGGAGCGCTGTGAGCTCAAATTGGAACGCAGTCATAAACGCAATTTCAACGAGAATAATAAATTTAATTTCGACTAAAGTACTAGACTATTTCCTTCACAAAATGTCAATTTAGTGAACAAAATCTTTCCTATAAAATTTTGTAAAGCTGATGAAAGCTTATTTGATGAGAATAGCGGACGGTACAATCAAAGAAAATGAAAAATGCGCACGTCCTAGTTTAATGATTCTTAGCGATCGAAACGAAAATCAAATGGTGTCGAGGTGCGGTACCAGAATATATTTCCTTATCTAGAAAATATCAACATAAAACATACAAATATACTGCTCACGCAGACCGCCACGACAGGTGTGGTGGAACCGCGAACCATTACTTCTCGCTAATGTTAGCTTTTCGAGATGATAGCCTCAAACCAAACAACCGTTACTCCAGAGAGTTCCTTCTCCTAAGTAGAAATTTTAAAGAGAGAAAAACCCCAGGTTTCTCGGAACACAAAATAAAAACTATTACGAACAAAATTCTTACGTTTCCATAATAAAATGGAATTGTCACGTTGACAATCTTAATTCCCAATTAAACAAATTGTGTTACGTATTCCGAATCTTAGTTAACGTAGTTAGTCCACGTATTACCCGTTGCGTATATTTTGCAAACGTTTACTCCCATTTACGTTACGGCATTCCCTTCTGGGGCAATTCCGGTCAGAGCATTCTAACTTTCAGAATTCAGAAGAGTATAGTTCGGATAATTTGTAAATCTCACCACCTAAATTCTTGTAAACCTTTCTTCAAGGAATTAAATATCTTAACACTTCCTTGCATTTATATTTATGAAACGGTCGTGTTTGTTAAGACCAAATTACTGAAGTACCACCCTTGTTGCATACGAAAGTCTCGTTCACGAACACAATACTGGCAATAGGAATAATATTCATTGTCCTAGAGTGTCCACCACTCTTTGCCAAGAAGGACCATTTCATTCGGGAATCGTTCTATATAATTCCCTGTCCAAAAATATAAAAGATATTATGAAATTCTTCTTCTTCTTCGTCTCTCCCTTTTGCCTTTCAGCGTCGGGTTAGCCATTTCAGATATCCCTTCTTATCTGCAGCCTTTCGCTGAACCTCTTGTTGCTCCTCTCCTTCTACATATCTTTTCAATGCTCTGATCCCACGTTCCTCAAGGTCTGCCCACTGCTCTTTTCCCCTCTGGCCTTTCATTCCATATTGCTTTGGTTTTTCTGTGGCTTTCCATTCTTGTCACGTGACCAAACTATTTTTAACTATTTTCTTCCATCGTCTGTACTGAGTTTGCTTAAGCTCTTCTCTTATTTGTGTTTCTTATACAGTCTCTCTTGGTTTTTCCCGCTATTTTGCGAAGAAATTTCATTTCTGCTGCAGTTAGTCTGCTTTCCATTTTCTTATTTATAGGTAAGCTTTCTGCAGCATAAGTTAATGATTTCTTATAGACAGCGTTAAATATTTGTAGTTTTGGTGTGTTTCCTATTCTCATGTTCAGTTCGTTATTGTATACTTGATACTAAATTTTATTGACCTTTTCAATTCTATTATTTATTTCGGCATCTTGCCTGCCATCCTCTGAGATCACTGTACCTAGATATTCATATATCGCTACTTGTTCTAATATCCTTCCCTCCCAGGAAACATTGATTTCTTTTCTATCCCTACCTATGTGCATAACTTTACTTTTGTTGGTGTTAATCTTCATTCCTCTATCCTGTAATGCACTTCCCCATTCCTGTATTGCTACCTTCATCTCCTCTTCATTACCAGCGATTAAAACTATATCATCTGCATATACCAAGGACTGTATCCAAACCGGTTGCATCCTCCAATTTCCTACTTTATATTTCTTAGTTCTCCTTTTTGTTTGTTTTATGATTTGGTCCATGAAAATTATAAATAGTAGTGGGCTTAAAGAATCTCCCTGTTTAATTCCCTTTTCCATTCTAAATTGGCCACTCTTCTGTCCATCTAATCTAACCTGTCCGTATACATCTTTATACATACATTTTATAACTCTAATGAGTTTCTTTGGCACTGGCATCTTTTCTAAAGCTTTCCATAGTTCCTTTTTTGGAACCATGTCAAAGGTTGATTTGAGGTCTATGTATGCAATATACATATCCTTTCCTGTACTTAGAGCTTTATCTATGAGCGTTCTTATTATATGGATATGGTCTTGGGTCTTTCTAAATGGTCGGAATGCGGCTTGTTCTTCCTCTAATTCCTCTTCAACAAATCTTCTTAGTTTGTTTTCAATTATTCTGGAGAAGACTTTCCTCACACAGGAAGCCAGAGATATGG
>NNCF01131024.1:232110-242833 GCA_002313205.1 Laupala kohalensis | reverse complement strand
GGCCTGCTGCCTTTCCTATGTTCAGTTTTAGTAGAGCTTCTTCAACATCCCTAAAGACTATTCCTTCCTCGTCCGCCTCGCTGGGTCCATGCCTCTCACACATTTCCCCCTCCTTCCCAAAAGCCTCCACAGAGCTTTCCACTTCTGAGCGTCTTCGTACGTGCCTCTCACACACTTCCTCCGACACTCTTTCTGTCCCCTCTCCGAAAAGATCTGCGTAATACTTCATTCAAACTTCTAATATTCTCGCGGGATGTGATTCCATCTCACCATCACTGTTTATTAAATTTCTCACTGGCTTTTTATATTTTCTTCTCCATACATTAATGGTTCGCCAATACAGACTCTTGTTTGCTCTATAATTCTTTTCGACTTCGTTTCCGAATTCTTCCCAGGTCTGCTGTTTCGACTGTTTGACCGCTATTTTCTAGCTTCTCTGTATTTTTCCCAGTCCTCATGTATTTTGGTCTGTAGATATTTAAGATAAGCCTTCTTTTTATTTTAACCAGTTCATTAACCCTTTCATTCCACCATTTTGTTCTTTTGAATCTCGTATTTACTGTTTTTGAACCGCATACCTCCGTTGCCGTTTCAATTATAGCTGTTTTGAAGGTACCTCATATTCTTTCCAGGTCCCACTCTTCTACATTGCCATACTTAAGTAACTTGATACGTAGTTTTTCTTGATATACCTTTCTTTTCTGTTCCCCGTAGTTCCTCGACCTTTATTTTTGAATACTTTTTAGTCTTTACGCATTTCTGGATCTTGATGTTAACTTTCATAACTATCAACTTGTTTTCAGTGCTTAGCTCCGCACTCCTATAGACTCTAATGTCTTGTACTGCATATCTAAATGCTCTGGTGTATGTGAAGTAATCTATCAAACTTTTGTATTCTACATGATTTTTTACTGTTTTGAATGTAAATTTATGTATTGACTTGTGTGGAAACTAAGTGTTGCCTATCAATAGGTGGTTATCCACACACATCTCTATCATGCGTGTTCCATTATCGTTTCTTGTTCTTTCTTCTCCATTCCCTCCCATAATTTCTTTCCTCATTCTTCTATCATTGCCTATCCTAGCATTCCAATCCCCCATGATGATAATGTGGTTGTTATTCTCTCTACTAATGTTTATGGATCTCTGTAACTGCGTATAGAATGCTTCTTTTTCTAGTATTTCCTTGTCATCAGGTGGAGCATATATATTAATTAAAATCACTCTTTCTTCAAGTTGTATATCCAGTTTTATAATTCTTGAGTTTACAGGTTCCCAAGACAGCACTCTAGCGTTTATTNTACATCTGGGTCAAGTATTATTCCTACTCCCTCTTTCGCTCTTGTTTTCTCTCCAACTCCTGAAAATCTCAGTACATATCCCTTATCTAATTTTACTTCCCCCTTTCCTTTCTTTTTTGTTTCGCTGATACCCAATATCTTCAATTTGTATTTTTCCATCTCTTCCACTATTTCTACTTCTTTGTCTCTTAAAGATGTTATGTTTCATATACCTATTCTCATACCATTTCAAATGCGCGGTTGTCTTTCAGTTGTTGATTGATTTCCGAGGCTAAATATTTGGCTCTGAATCTAATGCAACCCATGAGTGGGTGATTAACCCTACGTCATGGTGTCGGATGGGCTATGGCCCTCAACGTTTCCCGGCTAAACGCAGTTTTCTGTCGGAGTATCCTTCCCTTAGCCTTTCGGAATCCCTCCCCCTCCTACAAGGCAGCAGGTGGTAAGGAAGCGGGAATGGTTGGGGAAGATTGGTCGTTGTGAAACACACTTCGTCTGGTACCTCAGCCGAGACCTGTCCGGCTTGGGAGGCCCTGCTGGTAGTTACACTACTGCCGGCATAGCTCTCAGCTTCGCTGGTATGCGCCACACTGGTTCCTTGCCACCCGCACGGACAGTGCTTCGTTATGTTGGGTTCCCTGGAATGGTATTATGAAATTCAATCTCTTCAAATCCGCGGTTAAAAAAGTACCTCCTGCACCAGTGCTTCTACAATGCAAAAGAATTTATTGATTTTAATAAAAGTTAAAACCGTCTTGTACTTTATCACGCCATTGCTGTAGTACTTTCAAAATAACTTATAACAATTTCAAAAATTATTTTCTTGCATGATTGTTGTGTCTTATGAGTCTTACGATTCATATTAATTTAGTTTTATGTGAACTCAACTTTGGCAGTTTGTGTACGTTAATTCTGTAACCCCATCCTGGCCCGGGTTTTTTTCTCCAGTTTTCCTTCGGGTAGAAGTGGATTTCTTATACAGGCTCTCTAGGCTTTTGTCTACGGTTGCGTCTATTGTAACAATAAATTATAAATTTAGCGTTATTTCAATTCTTATGATTTGTAAACACTATACTCAGAATAATCCATAGTTCTATAATAAAATATACATGTAAAATAATTTTTTTGTTTTAAATTACAAACATGTTGATATTCTATTAGTTTTACAACACGTAACTTACTTTTAATCTGATCTAGGAATTTTTGCTGAAATTTTTCAATCCTTCTCTGCCTTTGGACCCTTGATCGGAGTTGATGGGATGATCCCTTGCTTGCTTCCGGAGAGTAAATTAGTTTATTGTCCTCCAAGTGGTCATACGCAGTTTGTACTGCTTTTTTGACAATAAATAAATAAATTTAAATTTAAGTGAAAATATTTTTGAAACCGTAGAACATTGCCGATTTGAACAAAATTATTCCATGTATCCCCTTTGCGTTCTACAATAAAGGCGTCAACAGACATTCATCATTCGCCCAGTCCCGAGTTCTGCTCTCGCCAATGCTCGGTTTCCTTTGATGTGTCCCAAAGACCAGCACGCTGTGGGTAGGGTGAGCATCAGTATTTGTGACGCAGGAGAGCAAGCAACCCATTGCTATTCGGAGAGAGGTCGCTCGGGGCTCCCCGAATGACGTATGTCTGGCGTCGTCTTAAAGCGTTCCTTGTGAGAGCCATGCTTACCCTGCTGCGACCGCGAGAGTCCACGCTGCGACCACGTGACATTTCGTTGCCAGGGCTGGTTCGACTGCCGTGTGTGAAGCGACTCGAGCGACTCGAGATCTTTTCGAGCCGCGCGATGGAAGCCGCTCGACGAATGATCCGAGTCTGGCGACTAGTCACTGCGCAAGCAAATTATCTTATTAGAGTTAATCATACGTGCACTCGCAGGTTGCGATGACTAGACTTCATACACGCTCGTTTTTTCGGAACCTACTCAGTAGCAATGTTTCGGTTGTGTATTTCGACTGAGTAAAACAAACTAAGATGCTGTGATATTTACGGCTAGATGAAAATGGGGTGGGGTCGAGAATCGAACCCAATATCTCGTGCTTTGACCACAGGGGTGCTGGTCGCTACATCACCCGTTCATCTTCCACAATTGTACACCATTTCCATCCACGCCTCACACTCTAAAATATTACATCTTCTCCATGTGTAGTATAGGGAAGAAATATATGGCATATCTAAGATGCTGTTCCGAATAGACAAGTACCCAGTGCCCCATTTTAACTCCATTTTATTTTCTTGTATAACTCAAGCTCTACGCGTTATAATTATTTTGTTGCTGCATAGTAAAGTGTTGGATGCAGTTTAATCAGTGGTGATGAAAGTTTCAACACAACACTACAAAATCTGAAATATCTTAAAATTCACTCAAGCAAAGTCATGGATGAATGTAGAAATGATTCTTGCGTTTAGGTATCAAGTATTTTAATTTGGCCGACGTTTCGACAGCGAACGCTATCTTCATCAGGGCTTAGTTACTTCTCAATACAGTTCCATGATTACACTACTTCATTAGCAAATACATCAACACACAACATCAACCAACATTTTAACTCCCATCATGAACACGAGCCCAGATGAACATAGCGTCAATAAACTTTGTGCCTAAACACAAGAAATATTTCTACCTTTAAACATAATTTCAAAGAAAATCCCAATCAAAGCCATGGATATTCAGCTATTTACCGTATATAGTAACTCCAGACGCTATATCCTACACGTATATACCATGAATGGCTCAGCATGCAAACTCTGACATAATGTTCTCAAAAATGAGATCATCGATAAATTAGAAGAAAATGTTCCTGACTACATCATATAATTAGGAAACGGTGAAAGCGTTTGTCTACACAGATTCGTGTTGATTTTTTAGAGGTACGAAAGTGATACAGAAGACAGCTCTATTGTCATCAGATGGATTTCTCGCTCAATGGATTCAAGTGCTCTAAAGAATAAGAACGTGTCTAAGCTGTGCGTACTCTATGAAAAATTGATTTTTGGTTTCGATAGACCACTCAGAAGGCTAAATGGTTCAAATGTCTTGGAACTTGAGCTATGGAAACTGAGCTCAATCATTGATCTGGTAAATATTCTTAACGATAGAATCAAACTCATTAATTTGAGGGGAAAGTACCGATCGATCAGCAAGAAATTGCATCCATGAATGCGAGTTGATATGAACCGTGGTTAAAACATTAAACAAAGTTATCACATATCTTCACCACTTGTAGGGTTCACGGAAGATAAAAAACGCATAACGAACCATAACACATGTATGTGAGAAACTGGTACTTGCGCACCGCATTGTGTACAGCCTGGTTCACTAATCTCCTGTATGGGGATGTGTCTCAGGTCTTCCGGGGTTTAGATCTGGGTGGAAATGGTGTATAGTTGTGGAAGGCGAACGGGTGGTGTAGTGGTTAACACACCTGCGATCAATAAAAGTCCCAGGTTCGATTTCCGGCTCGTCGGCATTTTCACATGACCGACCTGTGAGGAACACGGAAGAAATAAATTCATTAAACAATGTCAACTCACATCTCTTCATTTCTTCTTCCTCTTCAGCTAACTCCGGGTGCTCACCACCACATATGTGCAACGTCATGCCCCTAATCTGATGCCCTGATGCCGTCACTTTTACTAGATACGGCTGATAGGAGAACTCCTGAAGATAATGTCACCAAGTTTGATAAACATCTAATTTGCGTATTGTCCAAACCCTGCATAACCCTGTATATCCCAACATAGAAATATCTTTTATATACAAGAAGACGAGGAACTGTCTATACTCACAGACTCTAGAAGAAACACGTGCAACTGCCTTGAACGATGCGGTGCGGCCATAATCATCTGATTATTAAATGGACTGGTAGCAATGGACACGTAAGAGAAATCACTTATCATAGTAACTTTGAGTTTCATCAGCTTAATGAGCTCAGCGGCGTCGTGGATGTGCACAGTGTACACATATATTTCCGGTCCACCTTGGCCACAGCAAGACAGCTTCGACAGCAGCACCACCACGCGTATTATTTGCGTGTGGAACGACTCCGATATGGCCACGTCAGCAATCGTCTTCTCCACATTGACGTAGGCCATTACGAACACCTTCTCACATGGCGGCGCCTGTACAAAACAACGGTGATTTCGTCACTTTTCTTATATTATTTCGTCACTCAGAAAACAAAATAAATACTGTTGCTAACAATAGTGCTGAAGATTTGTAAATTAGTGAATATATTACAAGATTATATTGCACAATTTTTCTCTTTACAATTATTTTCATAGCTTCTTCAAAGTCAGCGAAGAACTCTGTAGCCGGAGTCAGGTGACACTTGACTGTCCGGATAATAGCAGTCTTATGATCTTTTTCAGTAATGTTTCTGTTATCATGGCATGTATTTTGTACATTATGTCAAAATAAGGGATTGGTATTTCCCTTAAGTCCAATGTATGGCCGAAACGTAAGTCGGGAAGACGACAATGCGTCGATATTTGAACAGCTAACTATGCAAAGTATCATCAGCTAATGAGTCGTTTACACGAGGACATCAATCCGACAGTCAGTTTGCAAGACACGACCTGGACAGTGATCTGGCAACAAAATACTGGTTATGTGTAAGAGCGAAACAACGGGCAACGTTTTGTAATTTAAAAAATGCATATATTGTCCCACTACATTCTCAAAGGCATAGGCTAAAGAATGTTTGGTTCAGGCGCAAATAAAAGGAAATAAGACTAGCACTAAGGTCCGACCAATTCGCCCCTCAGTGTAAACCCAGTACTCCTTTTACAAATAGCTTGTTGGTTCAGGCAGAAACATACTAATGACATCCCCGAGAGTTATTACTCATTCAAGCAGTTCAGTGACCTACATATTTCGTCGTACTGACTGAATCTCCTTGTATTTATTCTCTTAAGCACCTGTATTAGAGATGGTGTGGAAAAGGAATTAAGAAATGTATCAGTCGATTCTCTCCTTTATACCAATTAGGTTTTCCATAAGAACTCCATAAACTGGGGGAAATGATATCTGATAACGGAAGCAAATAAGTAAATGTGGAGCTTCTTCTTAAGTTAGATGATCCATCAGCGTATAGCAATATGCTAAAAATAAATTTCTTTTTGAAGAATTGAATTACATTTTTTAAGATGTCTAAGGCAGTTTCTGTAACCGGACTGATCTCAGTGGTCTACAAGGCGTTCACCGGACAAATTATTATGTCCAACGACTCTACCGCTGTCTATACCATATTAAATATGGTGAGACTTGAAATAAGATGAGAGTGGAACAGAATAACGTATTGTCCTCGAAATAACAATTTCCGTCGACAAACGTAATTACCCAGACGCTGACTCGTGGACAGTCCGTGAACGATGTAAAAATATTCATAGTTGGAAGGAGGTTCTGATAATAGAATGGTCCAAAAAGAGAATGTACTTGTGTCTATACAATTATTTATTTCAAAATTCCTATTGTTCCTATTCTGCGCAGTTACTAGAACGTGACGAAATTTATTTTTTTTACTCAGAGGTACAAGAACTGATGATGCCATCAAAGCTGGTAAAGTATGCATCTCCAAATAAGTAACAAAGAAAATAAGTGCACTCTCCTTTATGAACGCATTACATCTGGAATTATTCTCCTCGAGTCGTAAGGTCCGTCACACCTTGAGCATGAAGAGTTGTCCCGTGGTGCGCGACTGAGCGAGGAGGTGAGTGCCGCTGAAGGAGAACAGCACAGCGTCAATGCTGTCCGCGCACAGCATCAGTTCAGCGACGGTGTTCGGGTGAGTCGGTCGCTGCCCGCTCACCAGCAACAGTGCTCCATCGCTACGTCCAACAGCCAGCATGGGGAACGTGGGCGAGCATTCCAAGCACACGCAGCCACGACCCACGCGAATGCCACCTAGCTGCACACAACACACGTTTTCCTCATACCAACTCTGAGAGGCATATTTAGTAACATAATTTTTCTTCTTAAGTTCGCAGATCAAAGTTTGGTTTGAACTATTTTGAGGTGTGTCTATACAACTTCAGACACACCTATAACATGTTATTTCTACAGAATAATGGTGTTGGGTTGGGTTGTGGTTGTAGTGCGCTGATACAATCCGTAGTTGTTTCCCATTTCCTTCCACGGGTGCAACGTTTGATGGAAAAAACTAATATCTTACAAAGGATTCAAACTAGGATTAGGCAACTTCAGATACACCTAGTACATATTTTTTCTACGTAAAAAGTGTCATGGAGATGGTGGTAGTCTTACTTAAATATAACCCATGGTGGTTTCCTCTAGGCTGCCACGGGTACAGCTCATGATGAAAAACCAGGATTCGAACCCAGAACCCACGGGTGACCATCTCTAGCCGATTGAGTCACCAGATCTGTCAAGATAATTCTAGTAACAACATATTGTGACTGAAATTCCATTCGTATTACAAGTGAGATAATTGTTTGAAATGGACGAAGATCCATTTATATTATTTTTTTAACTCCCCGTGAAAAGTTATGACTTTTTTTCGTCCTCTAAAAGGCACACGTGATAAGAATTTAATTATCAATCTAAAGACGGGTTTATATTTCGCGCGATTGTCCGTGAAGTATGACTCACCTGACAACAGTCACCCTTCCTCTTTAAACAGAGAGAAACATTGCTCGGAAGTGGTTGAATCGTCGGATTGGGTGAGAGAACCATTCGATAAATTGGATACTTCCTCCTGTTTTACCTTCTCGTGAGCAGCATGTATCGACGTTCACACTACACGGAAGAGGAGGAGCGGGGATCTTTGATGCATGGAAATGAAACCTCGATTACGTGCTGAAGGGTAAACGGGCGAATTCGAGTATTTAAGGTTAGTCAAATCACTCCAAGTTAATCAAATCACTGGGAATTGATTAACATAATTAAAATAATTGTTTTCTTTACTTGTATTCTAATTATTTTAAAAAATTATATGAATAATAATGATGAGAAACCATGATTTAATTTCTATCCGTCACTTAAGAATATAGTACAAATAATATTTCAGAACTCGCATGACTCGTTTGAAATGCACAAAAGCATGAAAGAAAATGGCGCAATTCTTTCGTTACTTATGAATCTGACTTCAGAAAAAGTTAAATTATTTCTCAAATATCCGGTGTCTTATAGATAAAAGTGATGTAAAAAATACTACGGAAAATTTACTACAAATCAAAGTCATCACTTTCGTGATATAAAAGTAGATATTTTTTTCGAAATAAGTGTTTCTTCCAGAAGACTCAGTATATTACACCAATTATAGTTGTTATTATTTCATTTAAGTGGCCCGTGAGGTGTTTTTCACGTTCACCATAAATACACGTTACTCTATTTACGAATATATTTTAGTGATTTAATTCTACCTACGCTAGTACTATCTTAATCGTGTTTGACTCAATACATTGACACCGAATAATATGTACCATTAGTTTTAGTATCTACAGCAAATACGGTTAAGAGTAGCGCGGCAGTCATAGAAAGAAACTGTTGCACCTTGCTTGTCACAGCAGGTGCAGCGCAAGGAACTAAAGAGACTATAGCTGCCTCGGGGGTTCCCTTTCGTTCGTATTCGTTAATATTCAATAGAATGAGACAGTTAATTAATTAAAGTAAATAAAATTTAAAGAACATAGAAGTAAAGACTTGAGAAATAGATTTAAAAATAATGGACAATTTGGAATAGTGAATTTAGCAATAAATGAATTTTACAATTGTCACATATGTAATAGAATCAGGGAATTTTTGTTCACTCGATACTTTCAGTGCAAGAATAATTTCTTATAGAATTAGAATTCATTCTCTATATTAATATAGCATAATACCAAAGAACGACACGCACCATATATCCTTTCTCTCTTTCCCAGAACAACATGTTTCCGTACTCATTTATGGTACACACTGATTCTGCATAAGGATACAGAAAGTCGAAATCGATTACTCCTGTTCCGTAGTTCTTGAATTGCACCAT
Organism: Laupala kohalensis; assembly: GCA_002313205.1. Lineage (NCBI taxonomy): Eukaryota > Metazoa > Arthropoda > Insecta > Orthoptera > Trigonidiidae > Laupala > Laupala kohalensis. The sequence continues at coordinate 233,537 of NNCF01131024.1, read as the reverse complement.
TTGGTTCTCCTCTATCTTATAAAGTTCTCCCTGCAGACATAAGAATAAGACAAAGAAAATGAAAAATAATTTAAATTTAGTCTTTTATTTTTTTAAATTTAGTATAATATTTATTTAGTATAAATCTCTTCAGTATATTATTTATTAAATCAGTTTATTGTCCTCCACGTCGTCATACGCAGTTTGTACTGCTTTTTTGACAATAAATTTATTATTATAGTATTTTAAAGAAATGAAACAACTCCTACTCATTTAATGTAAATAATATTTCGACTATTATTTTGATCACTAACTACATCAGCAATTTTGAATTCTTAAAACAAATGTTTCATAAAACAAAATGCATAAAATGAACACAGAATGTTATATACCTGTCAATATTAAAATTTTTGTGGATCGATGCTTTAAAAGTATCTAGTTTCGCCATACTTTACTCAGTTTTCCCTCAAGTGCAGAGATCTAATGGTAATACATCCCTTTCTAGAACTGGGCCGTTCACGCCAGCGCTCTACGGAGCTCTAAGAGTTAGCTCTGGCTCTCAAGTCCCGAACACGAGAGCGCAGCTCGCCGAAATACCGGACTGAGGCCACATAGTGATCGAATACCCACACCTATATGTATACGTGTGTGTTACCCCACTAAATAAGCGATGGTCTAGTGGACCGACAGTGGTGGTCTAGGGGTAGCGTCTTCCCTTCCACGATCCCGCTGAGCGGTAGATCATGGGTTCTAACCCTGCTCGGCCGAACTAGGTGAGGTTTTCAACTGGAGTTTCCCTCACCTACTCCAGACAAATGTCGGTTCGGTACCATAAGTTCCCTGGTAACCCGACATCTCACCTTTCTAATTCCCTTACCCAAGTCAAACGGTTAGGTGGAGAGCAGGTCTCATGGCCTGAACCTCGCCAAAAGGCATAAAATAAAATACAAAATAATAAAATAAATAAAATCCTCAGTTCGTTCCTGCTGTGATTGACGTCTTCCCATCTGTGCTCTTTCCGTCCGCTCCCGTCGTTTACCCTCATGTCCCTCGGAGCTCACTGATCGCGATTGTTCAGTGTGAACGGCCCTGCTCTAGAAAGTAAAATAATCGTATCCTAGCTTCATCTGCATTATCACACCCTAGTTACTTCTCTTTTGCAATAAATTGTGTAGTTCTTGTAACTAAGTCCATGACGATCTGCTCATTAAAACTAGTTTTATCTAAATTGTAAATTTAAAAAATAAAGAAGGAACAAACTCTTTGGGTGCTTCCGTAGACACCTGGTCGACCACCCGGAATTTCCGCTGTGCAGAAAGCCGTGAAGAAGTATGGTGGCGTTGCTACCCACACCACCCGCCAGGCTGGTTCTTGTGGAGCAGGTCCCCGTCCAATGCTAGGACGCCGCTTGCTCACCAACGCGAACAGCTACAAGCACAAACACCTAG
>NNCF01131024.1:213589-231821 GCA_002313205.1 Laupala kohalensis | reverse complement strand
TATACACATCTCTGCCACTACTATCTTTCTGCGATATCATCTCACTTTAGGGCATTACTAAAATCATCTCCCTCTCTACACAAACGTTTGTCGGCTGAGTCTATGACCGCCCACCAGAGGCGTCGTGAAACTGATAGTTGCCTCAGCATATTTTCGATTGTCGCTACGGGTATCTTTCACTGGTGTCTTAATAGCATACTGCGAGACCAGACACTGGATGAAGAGACGAGACACTGGATGAAGAGACGAGACACTGGATGAAGAGACAAACTGAAGTTCCAAGAGAAAATAAAATAAGCTTTCTTTGGTGTTGGTGTGAAAATTACTGAGGTGATATTTGCGGAAGTACCGACACTAGGCCAGCCTGATAGCAATATTAGGAAGAGTGTCTCTTGATTATCTTCCTGTTCACTTTGTGAGAGTGACAGAGGCAATGTCTTTTCTGCGTATAGTACGCAGTAAGAGCGCATCGCCAAACTGCTTGCGACCAGTCTACCATACCTTGACATATCCATCAGGGCCCGCGATGAGCAAGCCCGCCTTGGTCCACAGCATACGCGGCATAGTAGCTCCTTTGTGGCCCTCCCAGCGTAGCACAAGCGACGGCGAGCATTTGATGCCATCCACTTCCAACTGCACAGGAATGTAACTAAAGCCTTATAGCAAAGCACACACTCCACAAATACCATTTTTTAATTTCTCATTCTGTGTGTTCCAATTATGATATATAAAAACCATTAAATAAAGAATATTTATATAGGTAATTTCTTCCGAATTTATACCTGGAAAGACTGACAAAAAACAAAGATCTAAAGTACATTTTGAAAACTGTTTCAAACTGACAAAGTATCAAACTTAAACTCATAAAGAAAATACTCATACGTTTAAGAGTATTAATAAAGTCGTATTCGGAAATAACAGAGCATTTACTACATATAAAAATCGTAATTAGCAGACTTTCTCAAGATGATAATTTAGAGTTGTCAGTATACCGAACGACCTGCGTATGCTTTGGCTGAAAGTAATAAAATCCTTTTTGTACAAGGATTTGATAAAGTATTAGTACCAAAGTTTGTATAATTACGTCGTAATGTTTTAATTACATATTTTCAAATGTAAATAAAAAAGAAAGAAAAAGTTTTACACCGCTGGTAGGAAAATCTGTCGGGTTAGTTCCTGTGTCCTCCCCCTTCCCAGCACTTCAGTTTTAAAAAAGCAATTTAATAATAATAAGTTTATATTAAAAAATGCAGTTACAAACTGCGTATGATCAGGGGGGGGGGGTAGTAAACTAATTTACAGTGGCGAATATATTTCAAAACGAAGGTATTTCAAAAATACGTTTCATTAGATATTTGCAAAACAAATGGTGGCAATTAAAATCCTTAAAAATTCGAGGTATATAATAAAAATATTGATCACATTCCCGCCTATACATAAATCCCCCTATATTAGAAGAAAAACCGGAGTAAACACTGCGCCAGGATGGGGCTACCGAGGAAATGTACATAACCGATTCAAGGTTATAATAGATATAAATAAACTATTATTAATAATAATAAGAAACAAAACTGTGCATGGAAAAAAGTAGTTTTATCTACCGTATTGAAAGTACTATATCAGTGGTGTGATCCAGTATAAGAGGCATTAATATCACCCAACAATAATATTATGCAGTATTAATAGTAAAGGAAAACGACCTTAATTTTTTTGCAGACAGTTTACTTTTAACCAGTCACTCGCCAGAAATGAACTAGCTCACTAGAGACGAAACTTTTCGTTAATGTGTTCATTACCCAAATTGTTTGTTGTTTTTTTCTTTTCAAAATTGTAACATGTGTATCTTATTGATTTAAGTCAAAATTAAACTGTATTAAAAAACACATGTTATTTTCCCTTACTATTTACATTCAGAGGAGCAGACTTCAAATGTTATGTCCCAGGCAATTTCCTCCATACCATTAGTAAGTGCTCAAAGTCTTACCGCGTATACATCTCCTGATTTATCGAGCACAAAGAGTGGGCCGCTGTCTGGTGCCCAACACGCATCACATACGTGGCTACCCCGTTCCAAAGGCAGGGTCAATTCTTCCTTCAAAAGGCGACAGACGGTGCCACACATCTGCACGTTCCACAACACTACAGTTGACGGCATCGCCAAAGACACCTGCCCCACCGCGAAAGGACCACTTATGGAGCATCTACACACATCGGAATGTGGATCATTTGTATCTGAATATTTCCGGTATGATCATAGGAAAATGTAGGGTCTGAATATTTCAATACATACACATTATTAAATTTCTATTACTTGTGATGGGACTTCTGGTCATTGTACATGACACGTCGTGTAGGGGTTCTTGAAACTTTAGGTGGATGTGCTTAAAACTTCTAGCAGATGAACGTGAAACGTCATGTAGTAGTATATTGAGTTTCCAAGAAATGAAACGGAATTCTACAAGAAATATATGCGTTTAAGGTACATGAATTTTAAATCAAGTTCGTGTAACAAGACTTCCAGTTCTTTATACAAATTACTTTCCAGCTTAATTATGTTATGTTGAATGAAAATGGGAGGCGGGACTGAGATTCGAATTCGGAACTATTTTCATTCAATAAATCTGTTACCTGGCGATGCGGTTCACCGCAATTTCAGAGATTTCTGGATACTTACCAGCTATTTTCAAGCATAAATTTCTTATTGTGTACTGTCCACTACACAGAAATAGTAAGTAAAAGAAAACCCGACCAATACCTGCTAAGCGACTAAAGATATCGAAATGCATATATTTCTCCCGTGTAGTTCCACGTGTGATAACCTTCAGTCAGGTGACAAACAGCGACAAGCAGGGAATCGAACCTGGGACTCCAGCTACGATCTCAGGGGTGATAACCTCTACACCACCCGTTCGCCTTCCACGTCTGTGCACCACTTCCACTCAGACATAAACCCCCAGACAGGAGAGACACATCCCCATACAGGAGATAAGTTAACCGTGCAGCGTGCGCTTAAGCTTAAGTGGTGTACATTCATGGAAAGCGAACAGGTGGTGTAATGGTTAAAACCCCTGTGATCAAAGCAGGAGTCCCGGGTTCAATTCACTGCTCGTCGCCATTTTCATCTGACTGATCGGAGATAGTTGTTTATTACTATTAAATGAATATTAATGGCTTTTTATAATTTATACATCAATTTTCGCTACTTGATTCCAATGTTTTCGACATTTTGTATAGTTTAGACTTATAAGAATTCTACTTAGCGAAAATACAAACATTTTTGACAGAGTCCTTGTGTTCCTTTTTTCTCAAAAAGGGCAGTTACATGCTTATTACCGGAAGTCATAGATATAATATAAAACAAAATCGCATTACCTGAGTATATTTACTTTTATTTCTTCGATTATTTCAATGAAAATTTGAGCCTACTTACTAGAAATAGTACAAAATGTCATTATGTGCAGAAAATTGATTTGCACATGCTATAGCAAGAACTGTAGTCTCGCAATCAATATATACCAAAGCTATAAGGACGGGCATAAACAGTTTGAACCAATACCACCACCCCCATACTTTATTTTTGCCCCCTTCCACCACCACACATACATACTGAATTCTCAATCACCACTACCGCAGGTTGTTGTTTCAAAATGTCTACCAATGAAACTACTCTGAGGTTCTTACTTCAGAAGTTGCTTCTCATCGTGAATCGGTGAGTCATGAACCGCCAATTTTAACCCAGTCATCCAGTTCCAAATTATAATTTGAAACTTAGGAAATGTACCCAGAGACACCAAAAATTCTTTTTCAGAGAAAGCGACGCTAATGTATCCATTAAGCGCACCGTCTGAAACAGAGAAATATGTAAGAAAAAATAATAGATCTATTTTACGAGGAATGTACCAGCAATTGTATTTGTCTATACATGAATGTAAAAGAGAATGTCTATGTCTGTCAACCGTAAAACGCGAATACAGGCCAAATGATTTGAAATTCCGTTATGCCAAATTTCGCATTATTTCATCCTTCAACTTGGAAGGCAGTTTCTCAAAAAAACCTGTCATAATTTTTTTATCGTAGCCATTAAGTATTTATAATTTTACTGGTATGTTGCTTACATACTGTGAGAAATAAAGGAGACGCTTCTTGAGACTTACACGACGAATATGAATGAACAATTCTTAATGAAGCCAAAATCTTCAGGTTGATCTTGACCAATGTGTACAAAGTTTAGGGGACGATCTCCGAGAGGATAAGGAACAAAATATCTCTAATGAACGTACGTCCGGAAATCCATGGGGTATTTGCTACAGTCCTTGTAATTGATTCATAATTCTTACATGAAGTGTTGGGTGTGATCACGGGCAACCAATGCGTGCTGCGGTTGTTGTCACCGGGGGCATGTTTCGCGATACCGTCTTGCAGCCTGACACCCGTTGCCATTTACCTTTCCGTATATCAACACCATGTCGGCGAGCTCCAGATTCGAATACGTAAACATCGTCAACAACGCTGCATCACATGCAATCCACAATGAATCAGCAAGAGAATTGGAGCGGACAAGTAATGCTACCGAAGAGGCCAGAGCATTGACTTAAATATAAATAGACCCAACAGTCTTATGCACCGGTTGTCCGAAAGGCAAAATGATGTAAGGTGTCTTTGTTTCACTCGCTCATCGACTTGGAATGGGGAACTCTGATTAATGTCTCGTGCGCAGAGATTAAAACTCGCCCTGAATACCTTACGCCCTTCAAGCGGATGTGCGAGCGAGAGGACAACACCTCTCAGTATCTTCTGTCTCACGTTATCAAGAACAATCTAACAATCTAGAGCAGTGATGGTTGAGTCTATTTATACCTGTCTATGGGTCAGACATTTCGAGCTCGGCCGTGGTGGAGTACGGATGTGCTGTCGAGTGTTCTCGGACCACACGGTCCCGCGCCGCGCGGTTTGAACCTCCGGGCGAGGACTTGCGCGTTGTTGTAGTTCTGACTGCAACCCGTGGCCGAGGCGACTCGTGTCGTGCGGGTTGCGTTCATCGCGTGGCGCTTAAGCGTTTCTTACTGTTCAATCTGCATCTCATGATGCGGTAAGTTCAGTGGGTGCGCTTTTGTTATTGCGGGCGTGACTGCGGTTTCGTTCCTCCGCGTTTTTGTTTGTTTTACCCACGCTATCGCAAAATCAGTCGTGATTGATCCGTCGGTTATCGACGGCTTCCTTCGGGTCGTACCCGAGGAAGTATCCACTTCGGTTCGTGTGGTGACACCCGGGACCTCCTGCGAGTCCTGCAGGCTTGGTCATCTCTTTCGCCTTCGACACCATCCACCACGACCTTCTCCTTCGCAAAACCACTTCCTTAGTTCCTCCCGTTTTTCATCACCTCCCGCGCAGTTACCTCTCCGGACGATCCTTCTAGGTGCGCTACCATCGTTCCTTATCCACCATCCGCCCCATATGCACTGGAGACCCCCAGAGTACTGTCTGGGCACCCACTCTTTCCTCTCTGTTTCTTCACGATCTTCCAGCCCCGCGGCATGTTTCTGAATTTTTCTACGCCGATGACATTGCGTATCCGGCACGTGCCTTCAATCTTGCTTCTGCTATCACTAATCTTCAAGCAGCTACCTCTCACCTGGACACTTGAAGCTCTTCTAATGGGCCCACCCTGAACACCTACATGTGCCAGTCAATTATCTTCACTTTCCGCTACCACTACAGCAAACGCTTTCGAAACCTGCCGTCGCTCAAGGTCAAGGACACCACTGTTGCCTGGTCCACAAGTGTCAAGTACCTTGGGATCACGATGGACAGGAAACATCGCTGGGAAGCTCAGGGAAAGTCTCTTTATAACAAAATGAACGCCACTCTTGTCCGACTCTCTCCTACTTTCTATAATCGCAGGATCCGGTTCAAAATTAAACTCTTACTCTATAAAACATGCGTCCATAGCCTGCTACTCTATGCCTGAGAAACTTGGGCTACCACTTCTAACAAAAACCATTGTCTCATTCACATTCTCGAAAACCGGTTCCTGTGGATGGCTGTTAAACCGCCCAACCGTCGAATTTCCAATTTAGAACCCATTACAAAATTCATCTTCCTTCGTGCCCGGAAACATATCCGGAAGGCGTTCCACGACCCCACCCCCAACAATATGTTTCACAAGTACTCTCGGCATCTTGATCGAAGAGTCAATCANGACAGCCGTGCTCACCGTCGGTATCCTTCCGACAAACTTCAACTTCCCATGTCCTCATTCTACCTTTAACTATCCATTTTCAACTTCATCCTTTCACATCAATCTCATCTTTCTCACTCATAACACTGATATAACTCCCATCAATTTATCCTTTCATCCCTACCTAATTTCTACCTCTACTTCCACTTTACCCCACTAATGAGTGCCTAAGTCACCGGTCTCCGGTGGACAAGCCACTCGTATGCTATGTTACAGAAGGTTTGTAACCAATTAAGCAGGCGCGGACAAATGATACAACACCATCGAGGAGCTATGGGTCAGAGAAGGAAGATGAGTGCGCTACTGTCATGGTAAACAGTACCACCCTCTTGTGACGAACTCATGTATAAATTCATAAGACTTTTTTGTTTCTTATCATCTGAGGGATCGACACTTATATACACATTGTTCAACGTTACCCTGTGAAACACTAATACGTAGTATTTTGTTCTTCATTTTATACAGTGAAATACATGAATTAATATAGTAATAATATCTGTAGTTCTCATCAATCTGTCAAAACATCTATGACTCTCATCATTTTCTCCTCCTGTTTCAACTTTAAAAAATATAATTCAAAATAAATAAGTAAATTAGGTTAAATAAGAACTATTGATACGTGAGGGGGACTCGTCATTTCAGTTTCTGGAATCAAAATGAAAAATCGAATCGACCAAGTTTCACTCGGATAAAATTTTTTTGCCAACTATTGTTGACTTCGGTTTTTCAATACCGTCCATACCTCTTAAAGTCTATAGCGATTCCCTACCTTTCTTAACCCAGTAATCAATAATCACTTCAATTAATATCTCATGCTGTAAAACCTATATACACTTTTTCAGACATTACTATCGAGTCGTTACTATAAAAACTTTTCTTTTCTAATGCGAATAAAAACGTCATTCAAATTTTGTATCTGCAGCAAAAGTAAGCTAGAAACAATATTTCCATGGCATAACTTCAAATTAGAATTTTCATAAAACATTTAAATACCCAATCTAAGTTGTAGGTGTTTTGTTATTTGCTTTTGATAGCATGAGAACAAATTCCTTCAATGGTGTCGCTAGACCTACCAACCATAAGCAAATGAAAAGATGAAGATAGAGCGTCCATGCTTCTACTTCTCTCCGAAACGATACCTTTAATTAAGTTGCCAATATCCTCAGTGAAAAAGAATGACAGGGTTTGAGATGTATGTTACCTTGGCTCCCTGTAGTAGTGGGTATTGAAGACACGTGTTCTTACCTCTGAGTATATTGAGGCACTTGAACTGGGGGAAGTTGTACACCATGATGCGAGGATTCATACTTTTCTCCGCGAAGGCGAAGATGGCCGACTTGTGTGACACGTTGAGACACTGCACACCTTCTCCCTTCTCTTCACTCACGGCGCGAAACACCCACTCCCTGGACCCTTCCGCCTATGCACATCCGCGCCATTTAGATATCACTGGAAACTAAACCCCATGCGAAGCTAAGTGGAGGCAGCCGAGTCATACCGGTTGCGGTCAAAAGTTAGAGATCGAGGAGATGACATCCGCTATGTACAGAATTGTCGCAAGCTGAATTGGCTCTGCTCCAAGCTCTTCTATTCATTTCGAGCGCTTATTGCATATTACCAACCGCAAAGGTATTCCCTTTGTCGTTCACACAATGTAACCACAGATTCATTTACAAACAACTCTCACTCCGGAGATGTTTTTAGAATGACTGACTGTAAGACGATTTTCGAAGATAGTAGTGACCCTTGTCGGCTCCATCAAATGAAATTGCGCAAACTCAACGCACAGTTCATGCACAGCGGTCGTATCTCCGTGATCTCTACCTTCGTGTAGTGGACTCGGCTGCATCAACTTAGCTTTGTCTGGGGTATAGCTCAACTTGTTCGAGTAATTTTTACACAGAAGGGGTCGTTATTAAAACATATAACGCAAAACACACATTTTTATACAATCCTCCCCTTCATAAGGCACTAGTGACGATACTTCTTCCTGGTGCTCTTACTCCTGGACGGGGACTTGGTGTCGCCTAGTTGCATGTCGGATAGGGAAGACAAGAAAGAGATGGGAAAATCAGCAAAATTTTAGATGTAGCAAAGAGTTATGACAAAGTCTCAGCAGCATCTATGTTATATTATAGAAACATTTCAAACAATCCCAATAATTGTATGGTTCTAGTCCAATATCTAATTTTGGTGCTTTTGTATTCATTTAATTTTTTTAAATTGAAATCATGGTGATTCCAAAGTTCTTTTCGGGAGGAACCCCCGAACTGCCGAGTATTTCAGGCCCGTGTGTACCCCTAGTGCCGTCACCAGAAAATACCTTAAAATATGCGCTGCCTCTCACCCCATTCCACATTATTACATAACGCTACTTCACCCCCACCCCGAGAAGGAGAGTTTTTGCAGATTTCTTAAAATTATAGGGACAATATTGATGCACCGACATAATTCTTCTTCCCTCATTACTCTATGCTCTCACTGAGCAGTTGAGTGCATTGTCTACAGCGACAAACTTTAAATTTAGAAGTACCCTATGAAAATTAAGATTTTTGAAACACAAAGCTAGTACCTGGGAATCCAACCGTAACGCAGAGAAACGAAATCAAAAACTCTCTCCTTCAGAGACATAATTAATGTAAAAAGAAAGAAAAGTTAGGAGTTAAAGAATATTCCAAATTTCTATCTCGTGTAAAAATGATCTATCTATGCCAAGCTTAAATCAATGCAAGCCAAGATCAAACAAGTAAAAGTGATAAAGGCAGGTTACCCTATCCACGGAATGAAATTGGTCCATATATTTAAATTGATCTATTTTAGACTAATGTTACAATAGCTGGGATAACACGCTTATTTTTTTTGATTTTGGACAAAAATCTCGATTTTAAATCTTCGGTTTTATTTAGATTCGAGATTAGTAGACAAAATATACCCTTCAACTCGTCACTAAAATTTTGCCTTGTTATATAAACGACAACCTTCATTCTTCATTTGTTGCAGTGANGAGGAAGGAGATGAGTTAATTCAATTAGATGAGAAAGTATAATCATTCCGGTTATTTGAAGACATAATACCATACAGTAGCGACGATGGAAGGGAGAATAGGGTGAGAAAAAAAAGACACTATTGAAATAAAATTTAAAGAGAACCGAATGTAGGAGAATACGACAGAAAAGCATTGCGTAATTAATAAATAGTGAGAACCCGACTGAAAAAATANTCAGGAGCACGGGACCTGGGTTTCTTTGAATAAGGTCATAAAATAATGAAAAGAGGGACAGAGGGAAAATTACTATAGAAATTTGGGAAGGTTTGGGCAATTATTTGTGATAGATCCGGGAACACGTCCAGAGTTATAGAAAAATAGGGAGAGTTGTCCGCGGAAAGAGTGAGGATCCGTTGTAGAGCGCTTCTCGCCACACGAGAAATTCCATTATCAGACTGATGAGCGACGGAGGTCGTAGGGACGAACACGTAGGAAGGAGGGGGGAAGGAATATTGTTTGACCGTCGAGCCACGAACCTCACGGGTCAACAATAAAAAATAAGTGACGAAGGGCGAACATAATGGAGGGCCAGAAACAACTGCGTAGAAAAAGGTCTGGGGTTTGGAATGAAAAGAAGTGTTAGTAATATATGACAGACGCATTAAAATAAAGTGTCGTTGGCAAGAACGAATGGTAATGACGTTAGCTTTCTAAAATTAAATATCGCCCTATGGAGAGATGAGGGTCACGAGTCTGCAAGTGTCACAGAAGGGGCTCGGAAGGAAAATACTAGAGTTCGGAGACAAGGAAGCATTATATTAATCAAATCTTGCTATTGGCCGTAAAGGGAAATGCGTCATACAAAAATAACCAATTCAAGACACTCCACATGGAGTGAAAATGAGTGATTGGCCGAAGACAACAAATGACGTCATAGAAGGAGGTGCATTCTCTCAAAAGTTTTGGGCAGCTAAGTGGGGAAGTGCTTACTTAAGCGGGGAGCAACGTCGTTCTGCACTTAGAGATTCAGAAAGGCAGATGAGGGAGATCGACTGATTCAGATTCAATTCATTAAGTGATCATGTTTGCTGATGACTGATCGTTCATTATTATAAGTCAGTAGACTGATTTAGACTTTGGCGAGAAAGATTTGGAGTTTTATTTGATGAGACTAGGAGATTATTAATTGATCATTTATGAGTTTACTGCACCCGGTGTGCTACGAGCTACTTCAATTAGAGTTCGAGCATGTTATCCGCAACTTTTAATCATTCGGCTTGAGTGAGACATTAAGGTAAACTACATGACTGACTGCATCCAGTGTATCGTTCATGTACTTAACTAAATGAAGTGTGACGATGCCAAAGACTCTTGAGGCGCTTACGAATGTTCATTAACAAAATCACCAAGGACAGATTGTTATTCCAAATGATTGGTTAGTTCAAATGTACCATTTTTAAATTGACTACCGGCTGGAATAGTTTATCAACCAGTATTGTTGTTGATTGAAGGGAAAGTAAAGCAATTATTATGTCTTATGATAGTGATTTTTTTTGGTGTATTTTGGAATGGGAATGTGCAGGGGAAATATTTGCAGGGGCAGTGTTAGTGTGTAATAATGAAATGTAATTTTATGTAATAAATAATTAAAGCAATTTTTCCAGTGTTGCGTTTCCTTTATTAAGGAATTGTGTGTATTTCACGACAATAAAAAGGTCCGAACGCGACCTTTTAGTTTCTAACCCTTTAGTGTAGGAGATATCCAGGTTTCCAGTGGAAGCAACCGAGTGGGATAGGTAAGAGAAATGGTATTATCCACTACTCCATTTAGTTTTGTTATAATTTATTTATACATATTCACTTAAATAATTGAAATAAAAATAATCCAATTAAAACCTAAGATTGATAAATTTATCTTAAAATAACAGCAATTTACATTTAGCAATATTAAAAAACTTAGNATATATATATATATATATATATATATATATATATATATATATATATATATATATAAACTGTAGCCTAAATAATTATCAATACTATTTAAAATTTAAAAAATTATTTCAATTCTCTAAAAATAATTATAATACGTAGCTTTACGTTACGTGTACTTCAACTAATTTTATTAATATTGCTAAATGTAAATTGCTGTCATTTTATATAGCAGATTTATTTTAATAGTATTTATTCTTAGAATTATGATTCGTCATGCATCAATGTAATGATCTATATGGTCCAATACATTATTATTATTATTTCATTTATCAATAAAAGGGCTCTAATGACCTAGACGATGGCGAGTCCTAAAGCCCCAGTTTAAAAAAATATCACTGAAAGTTTGTGACTTCGCTCACAAAATGGAAGATTCAGATATTTTTATAAATAATACTTTTGAATGCTCACCTCGAAAAAGAGCACATAACAGCCTCCAGAAATAACTAACACATTCTTCTTTTTATGACGAACCAAACAGTGCATTTCCCGCACTTTGCGGAATTTGACCCATCTGCAACCAACACAACACGTCTTTCACTCTATGACATTTACAGGAAAATAGTACTCCATTTATGCCCCAAAATAATACTCCATGTACGAGCCATTATGTTTGAAAATACAATAAACCTTCAAAAGAAGAAAACAAAGAACATATCGTACTGATAGAACAGTTTCTATATCAACCATATCATTCATATCTTTTCACCTAGATGAGAAGATTACTGTTTTCGCCCAATTTCAAAAATGTATGATGAGGGTTTGAAGTCATACAACGGTTGACGTGGGCAGAGAACCGTAACAAGCAGATCCGAGTAATTTACCATCTGGAGACCTATGAGACATATGTCATTCTTTACCATCAAAAATGTTCTTTCTACCCCCGAAGATTTATCAAAACCTGTGAAGATATTTAAAATGCATAAATTTATTTTCCCCATTACCTTTGGGGAAAATTCCTGTGCCAATACTAAATCTATAATTCCATACATATTACAACTCGTCCGGACTGTAATATCTACGAAAGATACATACAGTACTATTTTCCCTTCATTTCTCTCTTTTTTGTCTTTGCTAAACCTTGCTTTATATAAAGTCAATATTAAATAATAAACTTCAATAGACCTTGTCAAAAGAGCAGTACAAACTGCGTATGACCACGTGGAAGACAAGAAACTAAATACTCTCCGGAAGCAAGCAAGGAACCATCCCGTCAATTCCGATCAAGGACACTAAGGCAGAGGCGGATTTAAAATTTCAACACACTCCTAAAAACAAAAATTGTTCGTTACGTGTTTTAATATTAATATAATACCAACAAATTTGTATTTAATTAATTTCACAAGTACGTATTATTATCAAACTATAGATCATTCGCTAAGTATTGATGAGAGATCGTAACTAATAAGTAACACTAAATTCAAGATTTATTGTTTCAATGGATACCGCCCCGGCAAGAGCAAGTCTGTATAAAATATCCGCCTCTACCCGAAAATAAATAATTTTGAATAAATGTGAAACAAAGAATATACATGCTATTTGAAAACAATATTATTTACATCGCATAGCGGAGGAACACAGAAACCCTATTATTCAGTTTTACAGTCACGACATATTTTGAAACGCTTATGAAAAGGATGGTAACTACTTACGACGTTCGAGGTCTCTCCGTAACGTTCAAATTCGACGCAGACCACATACTGCGACCTCTTCAATGTTTTATTTCTACTTCTCTCTCTTCCACGTATTTCCTTCGCTTCTCTTAATCTCCTTCTGGTAAGAATTCAATCGTAATGAGCAGTTATAGCAATGTACGTGCGATAGTCAATAACCGCCATTGCCATGACAACGGGTTCGAGTCAAGGTAGATTAGAACTCCAAATCCGGCAAGAAAATAACATGAAATATATTCCCGTAAATAACAATTAATATTAAATAAATAATTAAATTTGTCAAAAGAGCAATACAAACTGCGTATGACCACGTGGAGGACAATAAACTAATTTACTATCCGGAAGCAAGCTAGGGACCATCCCATCAATTCCGATCAAGGACCATAAAGCAGGAAACTATTGTAAATTTCAGCACACTTCTAAGACAAAAATAAAAAGTAGTTTGCTATATGTTGTAGTATAAATAGAATATCAAAATTTATGTATTTAACACACAAAAAATATTCACAAGTATGTATTATTATCGAACTAGAGATTATTTGGATAATACTGTTTATAAATTGTGAGTATTAAAATAACACTAAATTCTAGATTTATTGTTTCAATAGACGCCGCCCCTATTATCGGATTTTTTAATATAGACCCCTCACTTTGAACTGCTGTAGAAGGCACAAAAAAGTCATAGAAAAAAATAATTAACATAATAAAATTTGTCATGTTCTTGTGCATATATTTAAATTACAAAATTGTTCTAAGAATGAATAATACTTTTGAAATACCAGAAATGTTTCAAAAAACGCGAAATTTTCACAGCTTTCCCTATATGTCGACTTTACTAATTTGTATACAATAAACTAAAAGTGTCAAAAACAATTCTTAATCAGCGAATTATTACTATTATGTTTGTGACAACATTTAAAAATTTCAAACTTCTACATGCAAAATATAACGAGTTAACATTTTTCGAATACACGACCAGGCAAGTTTTTTAAGGAATAAAGTTTATACTGTCGCCTTCAGGAAAATCACATGATCAATTAATTTAAACGTTTAAAACTTAGTATGTAACCACAAGTAAGTGATAAACAGAACTATGTTTTCATTTGGCGGCCAGCGGTGCCTCAGCGGCGAAGTACAGTCTGGTCGTGCTGTTGTCGGGCGCACACAGTCCACACTGACTGGAGTCCTCAGCTGAGGTGGTTACATACAGGTTACGCGAAGGATTTAAAGAACATTTCATGTCATAGAAAACTTTTTCGTAAATATTTCATAATTTTGTTATTTGATAATATGTTTTGTCGTATTTCGAACAAGGTGATGTTAGAATATTTAATTTGGTTCTCAAAAACATTAAAAATAATTTTTGTAATGAAGACATTTTATGTAACTGTTTTGAACTTTTATACAATGACACACATAAAATAAGTGCGAATGTTGGTGGTATTGCTCTGGTTTGAGGTTTGTGATTGTTCGATCTGTTTATATTCGCAGAAAAAAAGTTGTTTAACGTCATTTTAGCAGCGACGACGCGTTAATCAGATTTTCTGACGGGTCCTTTCGTTAGGGGTTAATAAAATCTCATTTTCTCATGTCTTGCGCAGTTGTGTCAAGAGTTATCAAGTGCTCCTTTGTATACGATCCCTTCTCTCTTTCTTCACTCCCCTCTCCCCCCGTTAGTAGTTGTGGATAGTTTTACGACTTCTTGAGCTATTGCCTGCAGCTTGCTTATACTTTTAATCTTTCTACTGACTGATTCTAGAAGTCTCCGCTTCCTTTCCTCTCTGTGCTACACTTACAAAATAATACTTCGATTATTTTTGTTTTTAATTATCCAGTTTTTGAAAAGTGACGGAATATGGCCATTCTGTCTTAAATCTTCTGTACTACAATATAATTTTTAATTGCTTTCTTATTCAGTTGAAAACAGTGTTCAAATGAAAGGTTGGGAAATGAAGGAATTTCTCTCCTTCTGACAATTTTGTCTCAATTTCTACATCCTATATTTATTTCCAACGAGGGAAAAATAATTCCTCTTCTCGTGATTGCCAAAAGTTATATTCAAAATTGAGTATTAATTTCAACTAATAAGCCATCAATGTATGTACGTACATTATAATGTGGCACTCTATAAATCTTAATTATTAGAAAAAAATTAGACAAGTTTATAATAGGTCAATATAAATAGTATAATTCGAGTATCAGAATTAAATACAAAATTATAAAACATATGAGGTCGTTTTGAATTCCTCTTCCATCCCTTAATGTAATCAAATTTTCCTGAAAATTTTATATAGCATTAAATTGAAATATGACAAGCTTCAAAAAGTTCTCCCTTCGTTTTACATTTTCTTTTATTCGATGAAAACACTATTTTTTATGTAAGATTTAGACAAGTTTTACGTAAATACCAGTGAATCTAAGTAGCTTGTAATGTGTCGGGTCAACTCGATATTATTTCCTGAGGTTATGAAGGTGTCGAAGATAACCGCGTCAACTGTTTATTGAATATTCGGCGTCCTGGTTCCGTTCTCCCCTGCCCCACTCTTCGAGTAGTTAACCAAGAGAAGGTTGAAGACGCGCGCACTGGGTGGGCGGCAACACCGTCCCTCAAAAGTTAATCAAATAGCAAGGTCATAGTACTATTTGACTATATCATTCTTCAGCACACGCTCCGAACAATATTTGTAATACTGTGCACATTTCGAAACTAGTGGGAGTTAGGGGCTTCTTCTTGGTGTACTGTTGCAAACTTGATTGTAACGATGTAAATAGTCAATGCAAATAAATATTATCATCGATATGATTTCATGTTGTATTTTGTCTCCCAAAAATTTAGTTTTGCTCCCAACTGCCCATCGGCGACACACGACCGAAGTTAAATGGAGATCTCGAGAGTTTGGAGTTTTTTTAATCATACTTTTTTCCTCTCATAAAAATGGTCATTGTGTGGCCGTATATATCTCCAAATGGCTATTGGTGACGACTTCGACTGAATGATCACTAATGGTCGTTTGGAGATGACAAATGGCTTCCCAATGGCCATTTTTACCTAAGTTTACATTATTCTTCATACCCAGATAGCAATGTATACTTTCAGAATGGTTAGCTCCTACCTCTTAGCTTGTTCGGACAATGAATGCTACATCCTTTTTTAAGATGTAAGCTTGTACAACGATTCGACACGGTTATGATGAGGTTAGAAGTTTACGCAAAATGAGATGGTTTTCAAGAGTATCCATTAAGGATACATGTAGAAAATACTGCGGAACAATTTTCTTATTGTCGTAATTACGAAGAGCGACGATTAAAAATTGTATAATCGTAGCCGGATTAATGCTTAAAGTAAGATGGTGTCTTTCAAGCCTTGCGTGAACCAGGTAGCAAAATATGACTATTAGTAATGCTTGAAAAACCGTGAACACACTTGGCGTTGCTCGATATATTTATATTACATCACATGTTCACTAAAAATTCTTGACGGTAGAAAAATACTTGCCACAAATAAATGCAAAGTACTCGCAAGAACAAAGCAGGTGCAACGAACACGACTTGTAATTCCAGCGAACGTATTTGGACAACTAGCTTCGATCAGTTCAGATCCACCAAATCCAAATGGTCTTCGTCATTTGTGAAATGCTCGCCTGCTGGACTCGCAAGTTGCATTCTGGGTACCGACACTTGTCCCATTATTGTCCATACATGGGAGGGTGTATGGATGGCGGGAAAGCACTTGTTAAACACTGACCACATTGTTGTACCCCCATTGGCGCAATAATGCTTGACCCTAACCCCAGATTCATGGTTGTTTCCTTATTGGACGATAATATATAGCACGGCGAAGCAAATGCTACGTAAAAGCCACTGTTGAAGAAACCATAAGTGCTATCTGGGTACGAGATATTGCTTTCATAATTAAGATAAAGTGGCAAAATACCACGTTTTTATAGAAGTTGAATCATGATCCTGGCCACTCCACACGTAATAGAAACATTGTCGTGGGTGATTTATATCTGAGCCGCGAGGGGTGATACCGACGAGTGGTTAGTGGAGTTGCTCTGATCTCGGGGTAGGTGAAAATTAGCATATGGGCCATTTGGAAATAACATTGACCTATTGCTGCTGCTGCAGCTTCAGAACTCGGCCAAATTACATGAAAAATAAGAATGTAATGGGTGTTACCGGTCATGTCTGTTACTTGCGGTAAATTTAATACCGTTATTTTTTAAATATATCGTGCGCCAACATCCCATTTAAAAGGGACTATTCATACAGGTACTTTCCAAATGCTTTGTTCAACTACAATTTCTCCTCTAGTTTTAATAATGCATTTTACCTATTCTATTTATTTACTTTGACCCCTTTATTCTTTTGTTTTCTTCCTCTGTCTATAACTTCCTTATCCTCTTCTGCGGGTAACATTCTTTTTGTAACTTAAACGTGCTTAGTTTTCTTTTTATTTGCATGTCAAATCAATAAATATGTAATGAAATTGAAAATGCTTAGTACTTTAAATATTTAACATATTTTCATTTATAATATCCTGTAATATGTAGTTTTTTTGGTCATGTAATTAAAGATGTAAACAATCATAAAATGGCATGTAATATGTAAATTTTCACTCTCTGTAGGCAAAATTAAGGTCAAATATAAGAAAATGATCCTATCAGGGTTCGAAAAAATCATATATGCCATATTACTACAAATATTATTGCGGTTCCAAAAATATATATCGTATTCTTCGCTCTTCATATTTACGGTAGTTATAAAGAAATATTGTTCCGCACTATTTTCTTCTCCCCGCCATCGTTTATATTAGTATGTTAGGGTATGATAATTATAATATAGCAATATAAACAATTGTTCGGTCACAGTCGGCGATGTTAGGTTTGTTAGTCCCGGCGATTCCGTTTTAAGAAAATCTGTTTAAATGTGAAGATGGAGGCGATGGTGGAGGTAGCAGCACTCGCGGAAGGATATACGAAGAAGANTTTTTTTTTGTGGGGCTTTAGGGCTCGTCAACATCAAAGGTCATTAGAGCCCTTAAAACTTGTACAGGTAGGGAAAATGCAGTTACGCACTAGGGAGAGCCAACATGACTCTCCCCGCGTGTGGGACTCGCGGAATGACTCAGCCATACCCACCAAAAACCCTCCTGAATTACAACTCAAAACTCAAAACTCAAATCCTAACATTTCTCACGACTGTACTAAAAACATTTAAAAAAAGAGGAAAATGAAAGATACCCTAGCCGTAATAGCGTCGGGATCGAAAAGAACAAGAGGTGACCAAGGAAGGTCAGAAAAGAGAAAGGAAGGAGCATGGCACAAGTAAGTGGAAGCA
>NNCF01131024.1:195675-213238 GCA_002313205.1 Laupala kohalensis | reverse complement strand
CCTGGGAGGAGGAAGAGAAGAAGAAATAGAGGAAAGAGAAGAGGAGGAAAATGAAAGATACCCTAGCTTTAATAGCGTCGGGATCGAAAGGAACAAGAGGTGACCAAGGGAGGTCAGTATAGATAAAGGAAGGAGCATGGCACAAGTAAGTGGAAGCAATGCCCGACTCAGCTCGGGGCCCTGTGTTCGCCAAACACGTTCTTACTAGATGTAAGCCCCCTGGTTAGGATAGGACCATAATGTTAAATAGGTCCAAAATTAATTAACTGTATTCTTTTAGTTCTTATATAACTCTTATTTTTTTCTACTCCATGTGATTTTAATGGGTACATTAATTATAATTTAAATTCACTTATATTTTATCATTATCAACATATTTATAAAATTAACATATAAAATTGTGTGTATTCATATTATCATAAAATCTTTTGTACACCTAAACTGTATAACAGCATAGCCATGTAGTAAAAACGAGAACTTAAAAACTCAGATAAATGCTAAAGAAGAAAATACAAATATAAATAATGGGGGCTTGAAATAATAAATTACAAAATTCAGTACATAGTAAAAATCAGGGAAAGACCTAGAGACAGAAATAAATAATAAATTTATTGTCAAAAACAATTTGAGAAGTAAATAAATTTAAATACCTTGGAGGAAATTATTGACATCATTATTGAAAAAATAGGGGGACAGAGTGACATGTAAACTTCATAATATATTCTGGAACAAAAATATTAAAGAGACAACTATTCTGTAAGTCCATATGGAAAGTTGAGCAACTGTAAGTCCATACAGTTTAAAAATTTGAGTTAAAAAGGAAGCCATAACAGTCAAGGAGATGCAATGAAAATGAATTCAAGAGGGTGCAGTCTGCTTACACTTCTGCCTAAAGCATGTAGAAGAATTAAGAGAAATATTCAAGAATTCAATTAAGTTCCAAAACAAATACACCACAATAAAGTTCACTATTATGATCAAAAAACAAAAGTTTCCTATTTTCAATAAAGGCAAAAATAACATCATTTAATTCAAGGAACATTTCATATATTTGGAATTACATTTGTTCGGCATTGATCATGTACAAGTAACTCTTTGCACAAAGAAGAAAGTAAATACCTTTCCAAAATGAACTGCTACAAAACATCTCAAACAAAGGTAATGTTTAAAACACGTTTCGGTTTTGGCATCAACATACTTGTTACACATAACCATAATGTTTCAAGTTCCAAAAATATTCAATAGGATCATTTATTTCGTGACATAATACTGACATAAAATTATTACCTTTCATTCCAATATAACATTCACTCATCATCATTTGCCCTCATGTCATTCATGTATCACCCACCTCAGGGAGGTGCGTCAGGAAGGGCATCTGGCACCCTTGTAATTCCCCTGCCATATCAAAAGAGGCATCCCATCTTTCATCTCTGACCTCTTCAAGACAAGGTAAGTTAGAAATCCCATGAATAACTATTTACCATAAAGTAAAACAATTAGTTCAGGTTAATTAACTATAATATCCATGTATTCTTCTTTGGGTTATACATATTACAATGAAAACATTGTATCTCAGGCCAGTCCAAGGTAGAATATCATTTTGTGGCACAGAGGTGAGTATTTTCTTTTCTAGTTCAAAAGTACGTAATGAAATTCTAGTCATAATACAGTAAATCAATCAAACTTTCACACTAGAATATTAATTTTGTCATATTATCTTTACTGTTTTCTCAAAAAAATTTTAAAAACAGATAAACTTTATTGACTAAAAACCAGTAATAAAACTCCAGACATAAAACTTTCAACACCTCGTAACAACATAAACAAGTCTGTCTGTCATAAGTCAGTAAATGAACAGTAATGGATAAAAGCAAGAAATATTCCTATCAATAAAACTAGGATTTTCCCTGCATGGCTCACAGTACAATTTGGCTCAAGATACAAGAGTCTCTCCTACTATTTTCAAATCAAACTGCTAAAGAATAAATAATAAAAGATATTTAAATAATAATTAATACTACAAAAGTTGCACCATATACAGTGTTGGGGTAAATTGAATACATTTCTGCACAGATACTGAAAAGTTAAGAATGTTTATAATTGCTTGTTGTCAAAATTATTTTCATTAACTAAATACTTTTATTTATTTGTCATGTTTCAACAATATTGGGACTTTCAACTGTTTAAAAGGAGAAACCAAATAAGGGTCTAATTTTGAACAAAAAGTTGAAATAAATAGTAAATATCTAAAAAAGAAGTAAAGTTTTAAAAAATTAACAAAACTTTAGAAGTAAAAAAGTAATAAACTCTAATTTACAAATTTTAATAGTGGTTTCAATTAAAGTATTCAACATATAATAATATTTGTACTTCCTAATTGACAAGACTTCTGAATGAGTATTGATAATTGTATTGTACTCAATGACAATTCCAACATAAATATCACAAACTTCAATCTTAATACTAATTAATGGCACATTAATGGGGTTATTAAATTTTTATAGTTTTGTTGCTTAAAACAACTATGCAGGAAGTTGTTGTTTAAAAAACAGAAAATTTTAAATGCAATAGTTAAAATGTGAATGGCAATAGAAAATAATGTCAAGAAAAAACAAAAAAGTAGTAAGTGATGAACAAGGTCACGGAAAACATAAACAAAGAAACCTAGTTATCTTTCATTAATGTTTAGGACTTACAATATCTAAAGAACTATGATTTCTTTTTTTTTCTTTTCTTTTGAGAAAGGGTACAGATGACATTTTGTGTATGTTCTGTATTTGTCAGAAACTTTTTGTAGTAAAAGACATTTTGTAGAAAGAATGAAAGTTTTCAATATCAATGACCACAGCAACAGTAAAATTGACCAACACAAACTTTTTAGAAAATGGGCCGACAGAGAATGTCACAGATAAGAGGAAGAAAATCTATGTGTATATTGTAAACCATGTTTCTTTTGTTTGGTTATAAATTTATGTTTCTAGATGTAAAATAACTTATAAATGATTTTCCAAAAACAGCTTGTAGATATTTTGTAAATTTTTTTGTACTTAGAAAGTAATGTTTTTAAAAGGATATAAGTATTCAATTTTCAATATTTTCATTTATTAAAAGAAGAAATTAAAACATAGTAAATAGGAGGAATATATCTTCATTTATGTTGTTCATTGCAATAATTTTTTTTTTAATGTCAGTAAACAATATAGTAACAGTACAACGCATCAATGAACTTTACAAAAATAATTGTGGGTACAGAAAAATGATAGTGTGTGTAAAGAATTACTAAATAAATAAATTTACTGTCAAAAAAGCAGTACTACTTGTATAAATCTCTGATTCACTCAATTGTACCATTAAAAATAAGTATCACTGTGCTAAATACTTATTGGTAGGGACAAGAGACAATCGCAAGTTGTGATATATGTTTTTTTCCACAAAAATTTGGAAAAAATGTGAAATATCTGCTAAATTAGAAAATATACATTAAATTAGTCAAAATTGGTAATAAATACATTTTAAAATGTGTAAATTCTAGTATTCATAAAAATTGGCCTCTATGGAGGTACAAAATTGCCCTTTTTCACTTTAGGCATAATAATGTACATATATGTGAATTGATAAAACAGCACTGTGGGTACAAGAGTGCTGTTGTGCATTTCATTTCTCCATTGTTTTGCCAATGGACGAGATGTGTTTGGAAGCATTTTGCACTCGCATACTGAAATCAAAGATATAGAGAGGTCTAACATGCATTCAGTTATGTGCATGAATTAGGGCATTGATTCTGGGGTGCTAGCTGGTTATTTCCTATTCAAGAGTACAAGATATTTTTCTCAATATGAGTCTGTTGTGAAAAAAGAATGAACTTAAAAGAGAAAAAAATGTTTAATTTTTTGGTAGTATATTGTTTGCTAAATGTTGAAATGGTGATAAGCTTCCTAAAACAAGGTACTGTAAACAAACAGTCATTTAAAACTTTTTTTTTTCTGTCACATGCACATTTTGTAAGCTTTCAAAGTCGTTATAATTTTCATGTTTAGAAAAAGAAGTCATTAAAAAGTAAGATTTATGTGTTATTAAATGGTTGTATATGTTTAAATGAACTTATGAACTTGACAAAAAATTTTGTATTCTGTAAACTGAAACATACAGTATTAAATGTGTTTAAATTCTAGATCTTTAGAAACATAAAGAAAAAAATAGGTGCTTATTTCACAATAATAGGTCCTAATATTATAAAAAATAAATGCTTAACTGGTGAAAAAGACATGCAATTTTTTTCTGGCAACTTACTTATTGTGCGACTAGCACTATACTGATAGCAAACTTTTAAACACAGGCACCACTGCTGCTGTTGTTTGCAAAACTGGTAAGCTTGTGACAATTCTAAAAAAACAAAAAACAAGCTCCTCATACAACATTATTCATTATTAACCTAAGTTTATTCTTTTCATTTACATAAGAAAAATTAAACTTAAAAATGTGCTTCACAGTCATGCAACTGCCTGTTATTTGACAAACTAAAATTGTAATGTAAAGAACATTAATGCCATAAAACATTGAAAAGATTCAGAAAATTGTATATTTGGAACTAAAAAATAATTTAAGAAACAAAAATGAAAAAATAAATGATTTAGTACTGTGATAAAATGTGATATTTGCTTTGCATAGCATTAACAACATTTAGTAAACAAACCTCTCTCTCTCTCTTTTCTTTTGTTTGTTTGTGGGGCTTTAGGGCTCGTCAACATCGAGGTCATCAGAGCGCTACAAACTTCTCAGCGTAAGTAGACAATGTGATGTACTGGAAATCAATTTGGGCCTGAACATTAGTTGTACTTTTCCTCATGCATATTTTTAACTTCAGGAGTAAAATGCAAAGGTATGTAAATAACTGAAAAGTAGAATCTCTCCTTTTTGTTTTATTCTAGCCCCTCGCTTTTCAATTTTGCAACTCACCAATTTTGCAAAACCCCTAGATTTGCCGCCTCGGGCTACAGCCCACAGAGCCCCCTAATTAATATGTCCCTTGCTCAGACTTCACTTACAAAAAACAAAACATTACATTAAAAGGAATGCACTGGTCCAAACATTAACGTAAGCAATAGAGACCTCCCTTATATTATAAGGCTTCTCATTTTCAACCAAAAGAATTCCATGCACTTCAAAAATAAATACTACCAAAACGAGATTAGTAGAACAACAATGTAAATAAGTCACAAACAAATTGTCATTTGTTCCTCATATAAATAGAGAGACCAAAATACTCATTCAATAGCAGACTTGTTGCAAAACTCTGCTTCTGTTGGTGAAAGATACTAACAATGAGAAACATCCATCTTGAATTCATTTCAGTGAATACATTGCCATTTACCCATCTGACACTGTAATTAGAATTCTTTACAAAAGCTGCAATAACTTAAGCTCCCACACATCTAATAACCTAAGAAATAAATTGGAAAGCAAAGCATAAATTACAAACTAAATAGCAAAATAAAATTTTAGTCACATTGATGAAATTTAATATGAGAAAAGTAAATGATTGAATTAACTGAAATTTCTTAAATCAACAAAAATATAAAAATTAAACAACTCGTTATGACAAACCCGACTCTTCCTCCCAGGGGACTTGCATCTAGTAAGCACGTGTTTGGCAAACACAGGGACCCGAGCTGATTCAGGCATTACTCCCACTTGTGGTAGGCTCCTTCCTTTCTCTTTCCTGACCCCTTGTTCTTTTCGTTCCCGACACTAATTGGTTGCAAGGGCTAGGGTATCTTTCATTTTCCTCATTTTTTGTAATGTTTTGATTTTTGGTTTTGAGATATGTTTTGACATGTTGTAATTCAAGAGGGTTTTTAGCAGGTATGGTTGTCATTCGGAGAGTCCCATGCACAGGGAGAGTCATGTTGGCTCTCCTTAGTGCGTAACTGCATTTTCCCTACCTGTACAGAATTTTAGGGCTCTAATGACCTCGATGTCGACAAGCCGTAAAGCCTCACAAAACAAACAAACAAACAAACCTGACTCATAATTTGCCCATAAATGAAAATTATATAAACATTTTTCATTTATCAAATGGCAATAGAAATGGATTCATAGTACAAAGACCTACAGCAGCAATACTGCTTCATTTGAAAATACAAGAAAAGTGCTATTTACATTTTATTGTACAGGAGCATCCAAGTACTTTGAACAGTTTTGAAAATGGTAAATATACTAGATACTGAATTGACTTTTACTTCCACTTTGTGAAACTTTACTTCCAAAACAATGCAAATTTTTGACACAACACACAAAAGAAAAATAACAACACAATCACATAAAAGAAAAGAGCATACAGTTTAGATGCAATGCACAGCGAAACTCTTTCAAGTTGAAACCACTAAGCGTTTCCAAGAAAAGTACATTTATAGAGCTAAGGATGTTCCATAATAGATAACGCAAGTTGACAATAAAAGAGACATGTAAAAATCAATATTTTTAATTTTTCAAAATATGAACATACATAAAAATCTACTTCACTATTATCAATGCATACATTTGTAAAATAATTAAGGATACAAATGCAACTTAATTACACAAGTATAAACTTTTCATGAAAAGTAACTTTACAAATTATACAAGGTTCCAAACAGGGAGCAATTGTCACTCATTTTCATACACTTTATAAATTTTTTTATGTTCCTCAATGAGGAATCCTGACTAGAGGTAATTAAAAAAAGAGATGGTTAAGTTGCTTATTATAAAGAAGTCCTCCACAAAAGAATAAGATTTGATCTCAATAATTTTTTAAAATCTCAATAAATCATTTTGGAAGGCAACATAAAGCTCTGGTGAAAGTACTTACATTACTTTGCAATTGTGAAGTTTTAAATAATGATAGGGTAATTCAAAATTCAAAAAACTTATTCCCATCCCATCAATTCTGTGTAACAATACAATTTGTTCCTACTTGGAACGCTTTCCAACAAAAAATGGAAGATCTTGCATGTTCCTTAGAAACATTGATACCCATGATATTATGTAATGAAGTATTTTGATGAACAAAACCAACACAAAATTAAGTCTCAAAACAAGTCCACATAGACGCATTGTATTGAGTATTCACTCATGACAACTATCGGTAATGTAGATAGCATATACTGTATACACAACATTATTAGTAATCTCCCGCTGTCAAATATTAATAAAATCAGTCTTAAAGTAATAAATACGTTCTTTATATAATTCTCCAGTATAGAAATAAATCCTTTATCCACCAAACTACATATAACTTAATATTCTTTTCAAAATTTAAACGGAAGACAATGCAATAGCTTACTTCTGAGGAAAATTATTTACAAGTTTATTCATTAAGTATGTTCTTTTGATTGCCTTTTGTGGCAACAAACAAAATTCTTTAGATCATTTTCAAGAAATGAACTTACTGACAAGAGAATTTCTGTAATTCTGAAGTAATTAGGCTTAATGGAGCCTAAATATCCCTGAATACAAATAATTCTTTATTTTCCTCTTCTTATGGTAATAAATGTTCACAGTACACTGCAGTTAGCCCTCCTTGATCACATTCAATGTTCTTTTGCCCTTCCGCAAGCTTTATACTACTCATTGAAATTAAGTGGTACAATTATCTACTCTAAAATACACAAATACTTAAATCAATATGTTTAGGTTAAAAACATTCAGTCCATCAAAAGCTCTTTATGTTTCCTTGGAAGAAGAATCCACATCAAGTTGAACACCCTGTTGCTAGATTTTATGATCCCCCCCATAATAAAAAATTCTCTTTGAGGGAATCCTTTTCCACAATACCACAACAGGTAATGATAAAAATTAATAGTATTATTATTTACTTCGAGTTTGCTTGAAAACACTAACATCACAAAAATACATGGCTTGCATGCAATCCACAAAATCTTTTATGGTGTGCAACTTTGTATGGGGTGAGATGTTATGAGTGTTACCACAAACATACAGTAACGTATAATGTAATGGTAGCTCTCAACACTCAAAATTCTACAAAAACCTCACGGTTCAAAGACGTTAGCTGTCAGTCTGTTCACAAAAAGTTCCAGACATGTTAAAACTGGGAACTTGTTTCAAAACAATCATAAGGTTCATCTAGTTTTAAAAATAAATATGATAATTTTTAAACTAAAACAATGCTTACTGATGTCTTTTCAAAAATAATATTGCAGTAAATAAAATGCTAAATGTACTGTTAATATGTATCTCATTCAAATAACACCACGGTAAAAATGCTAGTGCATTCTTAATACTATACAGAAGAATTGAAAAGTTGCAATGGAGATAATTTCCATTGCATGACCCAATTCCATAAAGTACAGGGTGTATAGTACAAGATGTTAAAAATTTCCACAAGTTGTTGAAGATTAAGTCAAAACAAGAGTGAAGGAAGAGCGAAGCATATTATCAGTTCAGCGAATCTCAAATGAAAATGTAACTCAAACATCTTTTAACAAATAGTCTCTTGCCACACAATTCGGAACACTCACCTCACTATAAAAAATATTCAAGTATAAACTGTATAGGAAAAAATGCAGTTGCGTACTGCGTATGACCTCACGGGGGGTAATAAACTAAGTTACTCTGCAGAAACAAGAAAGGGACTATATATCCTCACACACCCATTAATCATCAAATCATACTTCACTAATCACCTTTCCAGATCACATCTGGAATAGTAATTCCTGACCTATCAGAACCTCTCGATTGCAAGATCAGATAATTGACCAAATATGGAGAGTCTTCTAACAAAAGAATCCACTGGCTTGAACATACACAAGCAAAGACACCACTCGGATACGGTGGGGTGTCACTTAGAAGATCAAGGCAAGTCGGAACGTCTGGAAACTACACAGTTCCCTCAACAGACTGTTGGATTTAAGTATTTTCCCAAACCTGGGAAATTTTCATACTTTGCAACAATAAACAAATTCACTATTAAAAATTGGTAAATTGAAACATTTAATAGATGTCCTTAATCAGCACAAAATTGTAAAAACAGCTCTGCAGGAACTTCGGAATATGGACCAGGACCTAATTGAAACAGGAGGATATCATCTGTATAAGGGATCTCCAAGAAAAAGAGTAATAAAGAATATCCCACAATTTGGCTTTTTGATACATAATAGTGTATTAGATTCTATCATAAATTTTTCATCAAATTCTTCTAGAACAGCTACTTTAACTATTAAAGCTAAGAGCAAAATTTATACATTGATAAATATCCATGCCCCCACAAATGACAAAAATACCAAAGATAGAGATGTGGAAAATTTTTGGGAAGAACTTGATTAATTGATATCAAGCATTCCAGATACACATATTAAAATTTTGCTTGGAGATTTTAATGCAAAAATAGGACAAGAACGAAAACATCGCAAAGTGGTGGGGAAATGGCCGGCTCATAAACTAACAAACAAGAATGGCCAAAGATTGATCGACCTTTGTATGGTCCACGGACTTGTTATGAAAACCACAAGATTTAAGAGGCTTCCACACAAACTAATGATGTGGAAATGCCCTAACATACAACTAGGGGAATTACAAATTCATCATGTAGCCATGGATAAAAATTACCACAAAGAAATTTATAAGTCCTCTGAGGAGTAGACATGGACTCTGACCACTATGTTTCAAAAATAAAAATGAAGTTGACACCAGCAAAGAAGTAAAAGTCATCCAGATTTGATACAAGGAGAAAGTACGAACCCAGTTATATAATAAATAACATAACATATTTGGAAAAAACCATAACATCTTTAAGTGATAAATTGGAGACATTAATTAATACACTGAAGACCATAGCAGAAGAAGTTGCTCCTATCCAAAGAAGAAAGGAACATGCCAGGTGGAATAAGGACTGTGACAAAGCAATTCAAACAAGGCACAAGGCCTGGTTACATGAACAACAAAGGAAAACTATGGAATCCTGTGAGAAATTAATTAATGCAAGAAGGCAAACAACTAAGGAAATGAGAATTAAAAGAAACTATTACTAGAAACATTAACAACTATAAATGAAGCATTTAACCAACATAAAACAAGGGATTATTACCAAAATTTTAGTCAGTACCAATCAAAATTCACACCCCCCACATTTATGATGAAAAACAAAAATAGTAAAATTGCGCACAATAATGAGGACAATGTCAATATTCTGGCCAATTATTTTAAAGAACTGCTTAATTGTGAAGAACCACATGAATATTTGAAATTTGATCTTTATTCACAAAACATGACACAGTTAGAAATGGTGATACCACCAGATTACAAAGAAGTGACTGAAGCAATTGGTTCGTTCAAAATCTATAGAGCATCAGGAGAGAATCAACTGGTTGCTGAGCTATGGAGGAATGCAAATGAACAAAGTCGTCAAAACCTCCACAAACACATTATAGACATCTGGAATACAGAAAAAATGCCTGATGAATGACATACAGCGATAATTCATCCATTGTACAAAAAAGGTGATCGATCAGACCCAAACAATTACCGAGGGATATCTCTTCTGGATGTCGCATATAAGATTCTATCAAAGATCATATACCAAGAATTCAGGTACAACTCGATAGAGAACTTGGAGAATATCAAAGAGGATTTCATTCAGGTCGTAGCTGTCCAGATCAAATCCCGAGTCTCAAATGGATCATGAAACATCAAAGAGTTTAAAACAAGGGTTTAGTTATTACTTTCGTTGATTTTTTAAAAGCGTACGACAGTATCCATCGAAAGTCTCTATTGAAAATCCTTAAAGAATTTGGTTTACACCAGAAATTGGTTAACCTCATTGGTAGCACCCTTATGAATACTAAATCAGAAGTTAAGTTTAAAGACACATTGTCTGAACTGTTGGAAATCCGAACTGGACTTAGACATGGGGATGGACTATCCCCATTACTATTCACATGTGTACTGGAGAAATTCATGCGAGATTGGAATAAGGTATGTCCAGTAAACATTAAGATCGGCAAAAATATCTAACTTAACTGCCTAGCATTGGCGGATGAACTTGCACTTGCAAATACACTGTGGAAGAAGCTAAATTTCAAATGAAAGAATTGGAAAAAATAGCAGCAAAAGTTGGATTACAAATATCATTTGAAAAAACTGATATGTTGCCAACTTTTCCAGTTGAAACACCAACCATACAATTGAGTAAGATAAATGAATTAAGATTGTAAATAAGTTTAAATATCTTGGAGAAATCATAACTTGGAACTCAAAAGAGAAAGCTTCAATAGAAAACACAACAAGTAAATTGAAGCAAGCACAACATATTACATGGCCAACATACAGGAAGAAATTTTTTTCGATAAATGCCAAATTTAAACACTACCCTTCTGTTGTTAAATCTGAAGCAACCTATGCTAATGAAACACTTTTTAAGTTTAATACTAAATCTACAATGGATAAATAACAGAAGATAGACAGGAGAATCATCAGAACAATCATCAACAAAAAACACCAAATAGACAGACCATGGAGATTACTGCCTAATAAATTAGTATACTGGGAAAATGAGTCGATAGTAGATACAATGCGAAAAAGGAGAATTGCCTTCTTCTGTCATATAACATGATTGCCAGAAGATAGACTCCTAAAACAATTATTCAACTACTTTTGGAAAAATAAAACAAAAAATAACTGGTTTAATGAGGTTCAGAAAGATTTAGAAGAATTAAATATAACAATACAACAAATTGAAAATAGAGAAGAAAAGATGATGTTGAGAAACAAAAATCTACAACTGATATAAAAAATATATGAACGAAAACAATACACCATAACTCATGAACAAAGGGCAACAAGATCAGAAAGAATGAAGCTGTTTTGGAAGCAGAAACAGAAGAAGAAAATTAAGAATCAAGTCACTAATTAAAACTCTGTAGTATTACAATTTGTATTTGGTCTGATTTACGTGTTCCAATGTGAGCATAAACTATGTATGTATGTGTGTGCGTGTGTGTATAAATGCAGTAAAATTCAAGATTCTTTATTAAAAAAATTATTAATAACATTCCCGCACAGGGAAAATCCACAACTACCAGACGGAAAACCAGAGAAAAACCAGGGCGCCAGGTTTTTGGTAATGTAACTCAGCACTAAGAACTGTAATTCAGAACTGATTGAAGAAGCAACTGTAACTCAGAACTAAATAACATATAAATGTATCAAAAACAATTAAGGTTCTTTGTACAGCTTCTTGAACATTGAAACTTTTAAAAATACAGTAATTTTACCCTTAAAAATATAGTAGATTCTTCAAATCCAGTTTTGACAATAAACAATAATCATTCAACAGGTTTTCCTTATAGCAATAACAGAAATGTTCACTATTTAAGGCACAGAACAACCTGCCTATATTGAACAGTTAGCAGGTGAAAATACACATTCATTTTTCTAAGAAACCACTACCATTCACAAAGAAAAAAAATTGATATGTCAAGTACAAAGAACAATTATCACAGAAATGTAAAATACAAATCAACAGAAAGAAAACTGAAACTACCAGAAACATGATTGGACTATTTATACTTCAATGTATGTACATTCTATCCATTTTGTATTTTAGATACGCAAAAGTACCTTCCTTGACATGTCGAATTATAAAATTTTATAGCAACATACCTTGCATTTAAGCTAGAAAAATATAAGTTGGAAACATTCAGTGGTATCACCAGTTCAGCCTGCACCAGGTAATACATTATGGGGTGCAACAAGCATTTGCAATGAAAAATATTTTAATTCTGTTAGAAAAGCAGAAATTTTAGAAGAACAATCCCAGTTTTTAAGTTCTAGAATAGTAAAAACAAAATTGCTGGGCATTTCATTTTCAAATCTTTTTCAAAAGGAGGACCCCCCACTTTCTTGAAAGAATTCCATACCACCCCAGTAGGCAATGACGAAAGACTGACCGCGTCGGATGAAAAATCCTGGTGACACCACTAAAAACATTTATTTTCCATAAATATCCTAAAAATGCTCATCAAAATTTAACTGCACAGCAAGCGATGAACTGCAACAGAACTGGCTAGATCCAGAGGTGTCCTTCCAATATTGTCAACAGCATTGATTTGTGCTCCCTCAATAAGAAGAGTCTCCACAGATTTTTCACGTCCAGAACTAGCAGCTACATGCAAAGGCGTCTTCCCATCGACTGTTTTACAATCAATTTCTGCTCCGGCATCGAGAAGCAATGATATGCAAGTAGTCAGACCCCATCGTGATGCAGCGTGGAGTGGACTCCAACCAAGATTATTACAACAGTTAATATTGGCACCTCGCCGTACAAGCAAACACAGTATCTCAACATAACCACGAAATGCAGCCCAGTATAAAGCAGTGTTACCAAAACCATCCTTCACATTCACATTAGTACCGTTGTTCAATAAGTAATCAACATCACATATCTTTCCATCCTTCGCAGCTATTATGAGTGGGTCAGTTCTATCTGTTTCAGTTGCAAAAAAATTTGGGCTGATATTAGAGCAAAGAGGTAGAAAAGCTGGTTGATCAGACACCATAGGACAACTTGAAGGTGGCGGAAATTGAGATGGACTTGAAAATGGAAAAGTACATTTAGTAGAATCTGGAAAAGTAAAATTACATTTTGTTGAATCAAACTGAAGGTAATTTGGGCCAGGCAAGGCTTCAGAGGATGTCTCTTCCAATTTTGCAAGCACAGCCTCAACACGTGGAAACATATGCTGAAGAGCTTTAGAGAGAGATGCCTCCAAAGCATTAAGACGAGCTTCTGTCTTAGACACATTCACCAACCCAATACTCCTTTTTTCTACTAACTGTGATGTTCCAACAGCTACTTCCTTTCTATTATTCTCATGAGAACATTTCTCAGAATCTCCTTTACTTTTTATTTTTGGCAATGCTCCTAGAGAATTATCTATTCTCTCTTTCACTGCTTCCTCCACTCTCTGTTGAATAAACTCTTCTAATCGGTCTTCCAATAATTTCCATCTCTCTTCCATGACTTGTTCCATCCTTTGTTCAGCGCGATTCAATCGTTCATCAATCCTGAGTTGAAGCGATTCCATTCGATCTTCTATCTGTGACCATTGTTCAGGAACAGTCTGCATGACCACCTCCAGCGACTTCACTGCTTCACTAATGTCAGTCACAGCTTCTTGCACTCTCAGAGCAGTATCTCGTAAGCCACCAGTTCTTAAACTGTGAGCCATGACTATGATCTACAATCAGAAACAGTAAGATGTTAGAAATATGAAAAATCCCAAAAATATTTTTCTAAATAGAAAACACCCTTGGATAGCATGCCCGCTTTCCAGGAAAAATAAAAAATAGGATAAATTCCCAGTGGAAAATATTAGGAATAAAAGAAAACATTAAATTAATTCTGTCTTTGTCTCAAATTACCTAATCACTCAATGGCTTACAACCATATTTTTAAACTTGGATGACACAATCTGAATTATATCCTGACACCATTCCCTTGTGTACATCACAAGTGTCTAGAGTGTAAATCCAAGAACAGTTGGACCTCTGCAATGCTTGTTATCATGGTCCATAATTGGTCAAATTTAGAACACAATTGAACAATCTAAAAACACTTAAGTTTATGTATGCATGTGTGTATCTAGATGGTCCATTGCATGCAGCTGGTGAGTTAAATAGCTTATTGTGCTCCTGATGGTTCCAGTATTTTTTGCAGATGGCTGCAGCAGATATAATAACATATACAGAAACATTTACCATAAATTTAATAAAAATACTTAAAACAGATCAATCCAAATAATTTTCCAACAACCAGAAAATCCAACAGGACTATATGGTACCACAAAGTCATTTCCAACATAGACAACTTCACACAATATGTGAGAGTTAACCAACATATTTATTTTTCTGGAGAAGAACAAAGAGTATAGTTTACAAACACATTTTGCAATAACTTTGCTCAGTTCACTTCTCGTTCTCAGTGAATGTGAACAAGTTAAGTTGTCAGAGTAATATTGGGATTTCTTGAAGTCAAAAACTACTTTACAACTATTGTTATGTAGACGAACTTTGATTTGTTTGTTAACATTTTGTAAGTACAGATACTCATGGATACGGGGTATGAACGACAATATTTATTTAGGATTTTATTTTATGTATTTATTTGTCATAATGTTGACGTGTTAATTTCTGGCTGTATTCCACCTATGATTTGGGTGAAGGTATTAGGAAGAAGTAATGTTGGTTAGTCTTGCATTTCAAGGTACCGA
This sequence comes from Laupala kohalensis, assembly GCA_002313205.1. Lineage (NCBI taxonomy): Eukaryota > Metazoa > Arthropoda > Insecta > Orthoptera > Trigonidiidae > Laupala > Laupala kohalensis. Next base: position 197,972 of record NNCF01131024.1, on the reverse strand, counting down.
ACTGATACTTGTCTTGAATAGGTGAGGGAAACCCCTCCAGTAAATCTTGCATAATTTAGCCAATTGGGGCATCAAATCAGTGCTCTCCCACTGGGTGATATAGAAGTGGGAAAAAAAAACAGTACACCACCATCACAAAAGTGTCAAATCAATGAGAGAAAATACTAACATAATAAAAATAAAATGCACAATTTATAAAAATAATGTGTGTAAATGAAAGTAACAAATGAATATGTTAATAAAAAATTGTGAATGAATGATATCTCAATTAAGTGTTTAATTGTTAATATGTAATTATTTTAAAATATCTATTTATTTATTTACCTATTTTTCATTCACTTCTCTTCCACATGGTTAAGAAAATAAACAAACTAGGCAGTACTGGGTACATTGCTAATTCTCTCAAAAACCAACACATCGAATATTAAAGAAATATTAAGGGTTCTAATGAACTAGACATTGACAAGTCCCAAAGTCCCAATTTAAAAAAAAAGAAAGTAATAAAAACTTACAGAGAATGAAATAACTAGGATATTTACACATAAAATGACTAAAAAAAATACTAACAATACTTTCTTTGTTTTAACAGTAAATAACACCCCAACACCGTACTATTATAAAATCTAGTTTACTCCTATATTCATATTTATTTTCATTCATTATATTTACATAAACCAAGTAAATTAGGACACACTCAGGGCATGGTGTACAGGATCTTGGCAAACCCCAGCTAAATATTTCTAAAACTCTGAATAAAATAACCTGATGTCATTTTGCCTTCAAGTTGAGATATTGTATATCTTATATGCTGGAATTAATATTCTTATTAAATTCTGTTGGCCACTCTGAAGGTAAATAGATTAATGAAAGATACATGAATGTTCATGGAATGACAGCACACACTCTTAATAAATTAATAAATAAATAAACTTTATTGTAAAAAAAAACAGTTGCAAACTGCATGTGACCATGTGGGGGATAACAAACTAAGTTGCTCTCAGGAAACAAGCAAAGGACCGTCCCATCAATTCTGATCAAGGGCCCAAGGGCAGTGGCAGATTTATTATTTACAAAAGAAATTATTTAATAATAAGGTACTGTTATCCAATTATTATTGCAAAATGAAATGTAGATATTTGAGTAGTAAAAATTTGAGATTAATAAAACAAAAGCATTAATGACATTATAATCATCAATATTAATAATCAAAAAAGGCTTTATACAACATATTAATGTAGGGAAACAAAAATGAGAAGAAACACATTTACAAAGTAAAGAGATTTGGTTATGTAAAAGACACAGAATACTAACAAAACTTTCACAAAAGTTATCATTACATTCATACATAAATATTTAATTCTTAAACCGACTATCAGTGCTCTCAAATCACCTGTTTCAAATCCTCTTCTGACAGGTATATACAAATAAAATGTGTATCATTCCCTACGATACTTCCACATTACCAAACTTCAAAAAGGGCATGCGTTTAAATCACGTATGTTCTCTACAATAAAACGTTAAAATGCTAAGGGCTCAGTATAGTTTGTTGAACTAGTTATATAAACCCATCAACTTGAAGTTTATTGTATCATCATAATATACGCAAATAGTAATAAGTAAACAAAGAGTATCTACCTTGCGCTAGCAGACGAAAAGGCGAGTCGTGGGTGGGACCAACAAGAATAAAACTTGAATGCTCTATAACCACCTGCACAACCTGTCTCCACCTGCCGCTACTTCCCTATCGTTCCCAACGCATGTGAATTGATGTGAACCGACAAGTTATCTGTGGTATCACTTTTCCTCCAAAGAATTTGTTAAGGGGCGTGGGAAAGATAAGCAATACCTTATTCTTATGATCGCTAAAAACTCCAGAATGTGTCAATCGCTTGTTTTGGAATAACGGGAGGAGGCAGTAGGAGGGATCATGAATGAGACGAAGACTTCCCAATCTTAAGAAATTGTGATTATTTTTAGCCTGTACCAGCGACCGCCACCAGATGTCATCATAGTATAGCATCCTACGCGGGAATTCGAATTGTAAAGTCTCCATAAAAAAACATAATTCTCAACATGAAAAATCTATGTACATTTCAGTTCCGTTCGATTATTCTTTATTTCCACAAAGAATTTCCATAAACTTATTATAAATGTAAAATATTAAAAAAATCATATGAATGTAAATATGAGAGAACTTAGTAACTTATTTTATAGACGTCCTTAATCGGACCGGAGAGTGTGATGGTGATGCTGGTGATGATGATGGAGGTGATTATTATTATTATTATTATTATTAT
>NNCF01131024.1:163940-194960 GCA_002313205.1 Laupala kohalensis | reverse complement strand
TGTAAATGGGAAATGTAGCGTGCTATTGAAGCTTATCTACATGGAGCGATAGGAGTTAGGAGTTGGGTGATAGGTCATTGTTAGTAGGTGGGCCACTTCGCCAAATTTACCAATAACTTGGCCCACGTGGAGGGGTTAGTAGAAGTAGTTATTAATAGTTAGAGTTATTGATACGAGAAGGAGCTGGATAGAGGAAGGAGGGTTCGCTTTTCAGTAGTCACATCTATATGAACTGGGACATTAATGAGAAAAGCTACAAATTTTCTTTATCTTTACATTAATATTTTTGTAAAATTAACTCTTCTTAAATCTCAAGTGTGTTACATGCGCCACTACTTGAGTAATTTGTCGACTTTGTTTCGTTAATTCCATGCTAAAGAAAAGAATTGAAGAGTTTTCGTTTCAACACATTTCCTTCATAGTGTCACCAGAGACCTCGGAAACGATCGAACGGAACGTGCAAGTTTATCTCATTATTTTGTTTATGGTTTCTATACCCTACACCATGGTAATGGTTTTTATATTTGTATGAGGGAAGTATGTTCTTTACGTTTAGCGAATTTTGGCACTTGAAAGTTGTTTTGCCTCACAGACAAACGATAAACTTCATGACCGTGAATAATTTTCTTCTTGTCTACCTGAGGGAAACTTTGCAGCAGTATTAAAAAAATATTTTCTTGAGTGAATATAATGTAATTGAAGAATAGGCACAGTTTTGATTTCCACAAGGAAACTCTCTTGTTTTTTTAAACAGTACGTATAGTATTGCAAGATTTGTGGATACATACAGATAGTAATAGTTAACATAAAAGATCGTTACGTTTCATTCGCGACTTGCAATTTTGTAATTAATAAGTTGAAGGAAAACATTTCTTCAGTATTTAAATGTTACTGTCAATACGGCGCGACGGTTTGGTTAAGCGTCGTGCGATGCGTGACCTGTCGGATGAGACCTACGACACTATCAAAAGTGTAAAGCATTGCCCTCTACCCGAGGTATGATTATCACTAACCAATATACTATTTGGTCGTAGCTCCTCTCAGAATACGTCGCTTCCAACTTATCGGCATTTGAAGGTAGTTGGGACGCGGTTGCAGATTTTGTTGAGAAATGCGAGTAATTCAAGGGAGCGAATGCATTTCACAAATACTATTGTAATATTTAATCTCAAATTTAGATTTTTACTTATAGTTATCATTAATAAACAATATTTTATAAATGAACTTCAAATATTTCCTCTCCTCTACATTTTCTTTAATTCGAACAATACTTCTGGTTGTAGCATCCTGAACTTGGTCGCTATTCTCCATGAGCGCCCAGCATGCGATTGATCGTATTCCATCTACCCCAGAAAACTAGTGGATATTATCTCCAAGGTCTAGTACATAGTTGTAAACATATTGTGCTATTTTGGTCTCACAGACCATATCTAGGGATTTGTCTACTATGCGGAATTTCTCATATTTCCGGAAAATACTACGTGCAGTTTCTCGTAGAGTGTCAGTCAAATGTTGGTTGGTCACATGATTTGGCGCTTTTCATTCGTCGTAGTAGGCTACCAGAGTTAACCATAATCGCCGAAATGTGCGTCGTAGTTAACCATGTACTATCTCGTACAACGCCTGGGAGTGTGGTAGAAGCGTGGTAACGCGTGGTATGGCATAAAAGCGAGATATATGGAATAATCAAGTGAATCCGAGTCCTAGTGCGCTGAGACGGAAATGTATTTAGTATCATTATATTATAAATATAAATAAATTAACTTTATTGGCGTTATTATTAACAGTGTTATGATACACAATAAATTATTGTATAAGAATATTAATTATTATAATAATGGTAATAATAATTATAACTATTATTATAAGTCATTATAATTAGTAGTATTACAAGTATTTGTTTTCTTATTTGTCGTGGTTAAAGTTCCTCGTGTGATTGTAGGCAGAATTGAAATGCAAATTTGCTAATGTATTTATTTTTATCTTGAAAAACCGATTGTGATTACTACTTAAATAGAGTATAAGGTCTGGATCACACTGATCACGCTAATTAAGTTTGGCTCGTGTCTCTGATTCTCTTTGTGCCTTCTCGAATGGTTCTGTGAACGAATCCAGGCATAGAGCGAGTCACTTACTGGATTTGCACATTGGGTCAACCATAGTTAACGATGGTAGTTCTTTCTTTTTCATTTACTTCACTATTCTAAGAGGTAACAATCGTACAAAAATATATACAATTTAATTGGGACTTTAAACATTTACAACACTTACAAACAAATATCAAAATACAAAATTAAACACAACACCTCCACCAAAAACAATATAAAACGAATATTTCTACATAAATAACTACTACATATACTAATACTAATCACCATTTAGCCTCCCCTGTTGCTCGCAACAACTGCTGCAAGCAACAGAGGAGTTACCGTCCCCGCCACGAGGAGGCAGGTGAACCACCACTAGTGAAACCACTTTTGACAGGAAAGATAATACACATAACACACAAAATATCGACACAAAAATAAAAATAATAAAGACACACTAGACAAAACACAAAACATATCGTACATACTACATAATAATAAAGCAGAAGTTATAAAGGAAAATATCGACAGACAACAAAACAATTACAATATAAACACTACAANATATATATAGATATATATACATACAATATTTACAAAAACTATTTACATATATAAGTCCATAATCTAAAAATCGTTATCCGTTCTCAAGCCAAGTCGTCATACTTCCTCTGAAGGAGAACCGCAGGTACATTGGCCGTTCTTGGAGTAGGTAAGGTTACCATGCCATGCGGGTTCCCAGGTACGCTACGCACGACTCCCAGCACTCTCTTATAGTGTGCGGCTATGCTCTTCAAGTCTAACTTTACTCCCCTCCTCCGGAAGACTTCCTGTATGTAGCGACGCAGCACGGCCGGATGTGATGGTACTCCGGACGCCATCAGCTGCATCGCCAGGATCTCCTTGGGGTATCGGAACATGAGCCTGTCCCCTCCGGGTGCCAGAACCTGCACAAGATATAGTAGTGCAGCTTCTAGCATGGAGGTCTCCTCTAGCCTCACAAGAATGTGACTAGTGCGAAGGCCAGAGTAAACCCGCTCCGGAGAGACATCCAAAGGTGGCATTTCGGATGAGCAGGCCTCCTCGTCCCAGTCCCCGAGATCCTCCTCGAAGACTCCGGAAGGCGGAGACAAGTACAGCCCGCAACACCAACAGAGGCAAGATGTTATGCCACTGATAACCAATTGGAGGCGAGATTCTGAATGATAACCAATTGGAGGCGTAGTTCTGAATGAAAAGCACCCATTACGTTGTGTCCCCCTTTCTCCCCACTCCAACAATAAGAGATGAGCATCGTGTAACAGCTGGCGCCAAAGGGGCTACGAGAATTTGTGCGCTGAAGATATAGCTGTTATGAAAAATTACGCGTTTTAAATTTGTGAACGTGGCTGACGGATCTCTCTTGAATTAAGGGCTATAGGAGACAAGGAGCAGACGAGTGTCTCATCCGCCACCCGAAGCAGAGGATCCTAAATATGTATAGTCTGAGGTACGCACTGTCTAGCACTGGCACACAGATTATAGAAGGCTTGTTGCGTGAATCGTAAATACAAGTATAATACATACTTAGGCAAGTACTTACCATCTTGTCACTTTCCAATGGAATTAATTGGTATCCACTTTTATGAACATTTCGCACAACAAGCTCTTCGAAAACAATTCAACATACAATATTAAATCATTTTCAGCGATAAAGATAGTAAGTAAGTACGTTTATTTTTATTAGGATCCACTAATGTGAAATATGTGTGGAGGCATTAGCATTTGACATTACATTACTTTAATGATAACATTAGCTTATTTTATTCGCTTTAGTACATCACATATAAAAGCTTATTTTTAAAAAAGTTTCTTATTTATTATTTACATCCCGAGGATACAATCCTATGTGGGACGGTATGCAAATTTGCCGCTATAACTAATAGTGGACAACAATCAAAAGCTAATAGTGTCTGATCAGGCTAAGGAAACAGGATAGGGCGATAGAGTCTGAAGTTTGTAGTATTTTTTCAAACATTTCATCCAGACCAGCTATACTTGTGGTTACGCTCAATAGATGGCAGCAAGTTCGTGTTGGGTTAGGTTTCTCGTGCTCCTATTGGCTCGTTATTGCTCTCAACGAGTCAAGTTGAAATCAGTTGAAATGAAATCATGAAATCGTGAAGCAAGATGAAGTATTTTGAAGTTGTGACGAACTGTGAGTTCGAGTATTGAATCAATTTAAACAGTGGAGTGCGAAGCGTGTTGTAATTTGCGTACGTTACTTAAATCTGTTAGTGGCTTACGAAAACTGATATGCACTTTAAGTAATACCACAATGTCTTATGGACACCTCTTGGGGATACAACAGTTCTGGCAGCGCTCCGGACATAATTTTTTTTTGCATGCGAAAAAGGGTAAGTAATAATACGTTTTAAGTATATCAATAATTTGATGTTTTAAGTAATTGGCACATAACATGTAGGTAGACGTTGATGAGCTTGACCACATTGGCTGTGTATAATGTTGTATACTAATAAAAGTTGCATTCTCTTTTAGGTGTCAATAAGTGAATTAGATTTATCGGTCCGATAGTGCGGCTTAGTTTTCATTCAAGATTATGTTCTGTGCATTTTTCTCCCAAAGACTTCGACTGTAGGTTAAATTACCTCTCTTGTATTTTTTGTGATCAATGAATTATAACGAACATTGGTGAATTAAGTTACTGTATTTGAACTGATTTTCACAATAAGTATGTTGACCGATAATATTGTATTGTTGTTGTGCTTTCCGGATTTTGCGATGATGACCTGAAGAGTGAACTCATTGATTTTCGTCAGTCTCTACTTGGGTAAACAAACATAACAAACTGAATAATACACCTGGATAGTACCGAAGTTTGAGAAGTGGGTAAGGTTACGAAGGAGATAGTTCATTAACTAAACACAAATGCTGTGAAATTTGCATCTTAGAACGAAAATTTAAAGAAATAGTACCTAGTTAAAATGTAAGATTGTTTCTGTGTAAAACGTTTATTTGTAATTATATCTGACATGTGGCAGTTAGTTACGATTAACTAGAGAGAAATTGATGTTTGCATTATATTTAACGTTATTGTACCCGTGATGAATTTTATTTTTGATAAATGTTTATGTAGTGTGTAGAAGAGTTACATTTTTCATTGAGCCACCATTTTTTATGTTTCAATGTAAACTAGCATTTTTTTAAATTTTATTTCCACTTTGTTCATTTACTACTTAATGTATTGTGGCTTCTTTTGGTTTTCTGAAACTTCATGTTATTTAATTTTACTTTCAATTTGTTAGTTTACTACTTGAGTTATAGTATATTGTGGTGTTTGTAACTTGGTAATGTTTTTTTAAAACCATGAGACGGATAAATCTTGTCTCGTTATCCTATTGATATACAGAGTTTTACGGTAAACTTTTCTTTAAAATCAACATTGGCATTGGTACAAATTTTGTGAATTTCTTATTGCGAAGTCAGTCAGGTTGACAGACCACTCCCATTTCCTTGATGGATTGATATTGTCACAACGGAGCCCGACTCGTATCAAATTCCGAGACGGTTTTCATCTCCGACGGTGGGTTAGGATAACACAATTTAGATTTAAACTAACTCGCTTGGACTGCCCTGTCATAGGTCTTGGTGAAAGGTTAAAAACATGAACTCATGCAAAATATTAATAGAATTTAATGAATTAAAGAGCCCTGAGTGGGCTTGAAAATAATCGGTTACATTATTGCCCTTCTGGGCGAATGATTACAACATTCTAACATAGCTTGCCGTAAGGGCTGCTCGTGTCGAGATCCGACAATGTTCCAAGTTGTTCATACCATCGGGGAGTTCGTTCGGTCCAAAGTTGATGACTACCCTCGTAGCCATGGTGAAGAATTCGTCGGCGACTCGTCTGGCGGCAGCGCAGCGCTCGGCCCTCGGGGTCTCTCGTACAACGACAAGAAGACCTTTCTGATGCGTGTCCCCTGCCTTAAGTAAGTTCGGGGCGAGGGCGCGGGGGTCGGTGGGCGCCCTGGGCTACGCCCTGGTGGGGTGGTGGAGACGTGTGTCCATAAGAATTCAATACTAAGGCGTAAGTGGTGGGGATTATCCATGGAGATGGAAAAGTTGCACACGACTCTCCATTGTCGTGGAGAAGTAGATGGGCGTTGTCTATAGATTTAGATGCAACAGGGAAGAAAGAGGGGGAAATGTCATATGGAGGGGACGTGAGGGTGCAGCTGCGTCGGCCGTGTCATCGTCCAGTGCGTCATCTTGATTGACCACACAGAAAAACAGAGTGTCTCACCACAGAGAAAAACAGGAAAGGGTGCGTATGCGGGCTACCGCCTTGTGGCTGCCACTGCGGGATACCGTCTGGAGGCCCCATTTGGGAGGACACTGACTCCATTTTAATGAATAAGACCCGCTTAGCGAGGGTTGTAAATAATTATTAACCCTTTCCAAAAGCAGCGGGGTCGAGACAACCGAAGGAGAGTCCAGACGAGGGAGAGCCATCATGTCACCTCGTGACAATATTCAACCTGTAGAATGGAAAGTCTTGAGACTGTTTCTTGGTAGATTATTGTTAATGGTACAAGCTGATTGTCTTCATTTCCTTTTTCATTTTATTGTTACTAACATTTCAAGAGACCCTAGTGAAAGTCTTCTAGACTTATTCTGTTCTCATTTGATTCCTTGATACCAATGAGAAAGCAGAAAGATTGGTTTACTTTTGGACTTCAACTGAACAATAGTAAATCCTCCATTATCTTTCTGTCAATCACTTCATCATCACTCAAACAATAACATATATGGAAAACGTTACACACTGTGCAAGGAGCAGAGAGGTTTATACACCACTGAAGCTTAAAACAAAGTTAACGTTCCATTGACTGCTTTCTATAAAGATAGTGGAGATGACATTTCCCCACTAAGTTGATAAAATTGAACCTCATTTATGGACTTAAATGCTTCCTTTGTTTCTTATGTGACTTGCTTTATCAATTTCATTTATTTATTTATTCCTCCAAATAGGTGGTGGATGTACATAAATGAGTTCCTTTTTGCTAGTATTTTGTATGAAGGATTGTATATTTTTTGTGATAATGACAATGTTATGAAACTTTATTATGAATAAAAAGAAGTAGGAGCAATTATGTATTTTCATGGTATAAATTTTCTGTCAATTGTGTCCTGTTTTCATTTTGTTTCAAATGTGTAGTAAAATATTTGAGTTATATATTGTGTTAACTATACACAAATGTTAATTTTCGCAGGGAAAGTATTTTCAGCTAAATACAATATGAAATGTGGTAGCATTAGAACGTGGGAGGAGGGGGTACAGTACCTAGAAGGGGAGGGGAAGAATCGGGAACTGCCACGCGCCCAGGCGGCCGCTTGTAGAAGAAGTCTCGAGAGTAGTTGGAACAAAATTTCGTTGGGAGCGCTGAAACCAGTAACAAGCCGTTAACACGGGAGAAGGTGATCTGGTATATAGTCTGTGTGTCTGATCAACTTACCAGATCTCTCTTATTTTACAAGTAGCTCTGTCGTAAACAATGACTTGCTTTAATGTCTTTAAATACAGATTATTCATACTAATACTCGTATGTAAATGCGTAACGCGAAAGCGTGCCTGTCTGTTTGCTATCTGAACCGATCGTGATGAAATTTAGAAAATAGTTCAGGTTTTCAAGAAGAACATAGCCTAACTTTTATTTTTTAAATGTGATAAGAAAGATAGAAATGGCTTTTTACAACATATGTCGATAAAGTCGGGGGGGGGGAGAGTTATATTCGCTTATACTGCCTAAACAGTTAGAGGTAGATGACAACTATGAATGACAATATTGTTTGCTTCATAGAGTTCTACAAAAGAACCCACGACAGCATGTTTATCTACAAAAAATAACCTAAATTATTAGAAAAAAAGGTTTTAAAAATAGACGTGTTACAATATTTCAACTTCAACTTCAGAGAGTGACTTAAGAAGAAAGAAATCAACCATCATCAAATTTAATGGATTAATTGTTTTGTGCATTTAACAAAGATAAGAATCGTCTTTAAATCGAAAAATTTCAACGATTACACTTTACCAGAATTTTAATGAAACGGTGCAGCGGCGTCGTGCCTCGGAAGCGAAAATTCGACCAGGTGCAGTGTATACAGTCAAGTTTTGTATTAAATTTGTATTATTACCGCTGGCCGCCAAATAAAAAGATAGTTCTGTTTATCTTTTATTTGTGATTACATACTAAGTTTTAAACGTTTAAATTCATTGATCATGTGATTACGGAATTTTGCTGAAGACGACAGTACAAATTTTATTCCTAAAAAATGTGCCTGGTCGTTTTTAGCAATGTTTTTGGAAAAGGTTAATAACTCATTGCATTTTGCATGTAGAAGCTCGAAATTTCGAAGTGTTGTCACAAACATAATAGTTAATATTTACTGAATAAGAATTATTTTTGACATTTTTACATTATTTTTTAAAAAATAGTAAAGTCGACATCGAAAAGAACGGTAAAAATATCGCGGTTTTGAAACATTTCTGTTATTAAAACAGTATTATTCATTCTTAGAACCATTTTTTACTTGAGTATACACTGAAGAACAAGACAAATTTAATGAAGTTAATTAGTTTTTTCTACGATTTTTTGTGGCATCTACAGCAGTTCAAAGTTAGGGGTCTATAACAAAAAATCCGATAGTATATTACCAACTACTACGATTTTCTACGATTTACTGAAAACTATACGACCATTTCGTCAGTCATCCGTGCGAAGCTCTGTCACTCAGATATTGTCGAAATAATTCAATACCATGATAAAAACATATTATGGGGTTAATATTCAATACTATTTTCCCTCTATTGTGCTTAAAAAAGGATTTGAAGGACGTGATCATACGCAGTTTGGAACTACTTTTATTATTTTAAAGTTTATTACTTAAGAATCATTCTCTTCTCTATTTAAAACACAAAGGAGAATTATTTTTTAATATTTATAAAAAGGATTTTATACAACCATTAAAATTTCTTGAAGTCAAACTAGCAAAAAGAAAATGATTAGCTATATGTTAATTGTAATTGTGAATTAAATAAAAGTGTTTGCAACAGATAGTCTTCTTTGTATATAAGTAGTGCATTTGAATTGAGCGCCACCCAATGGTAACTCAGATCTTTCATTTCCTATGGACTGTAACGTCTATATATTTATATTTTTGAGATGGAAGCAGAAATGGCTTCTAAGGAACGCCAGTAGCATAGATACTAACACTGAGAAAGAAATAGCCACCTATTAGTGATCTTAATGATTCTTGAATATTGTCTCCGAGAAAGGGTGGAGTCGCGTTTCGTGACTCACTCTATTGACTGAAAATATAACCATTCATGCTTCGCGGGAAATTTAAATATTCTTCGGGTGTGTCCTCCCACATAATGCCTTTTAGGATTCTTCATCTGAACATCTGAAGTCCTGAATAGTACAAAGAGATGTCAAATACATACAGTGTAACACCGTAACATTCCTGTATGTCTTTTATCCATTCAACATTCATTTGGTTCAACTCATGTTTAAAAAAGCAGGAAGTTCTATATCAATTACCTATATACAGGTATTCCTCAATGTTCAGTATTTAAACAACTGAATATGAATAATTTAATTAGAATTAATATGATAATTTATGTGGTCACGCGATTTATTCTCAACATTCTATCAGTTCGTTCAGTTCGTAGATACAATTTGAATAGGATGCTGACATTTTGCCAACGTGAGCACAGTATACGCAAGTTGGCAGCAGTGGAGCGACCGGCCTGCTGCCTTGAGCGAAGCGCCCTCATTGGTGGAGGGTAGCGCGGCGGGGGGCCATCGCGACAACGACGCCGCCGCGAGCGCCGCCAGGGCTTGCAGCGCAGACGAGGGGCCGGAGCGGGTGCGCCGCGTCATGCCATCGGGCCCCTGCGCGGTCTTCTGGATCCCGTCGCCCGCTGCTGCTGTCGCCGCCGCCGCTGCCGCGCCCGCTGCCGTCGCGCCACTGTCCGTCGCTGCGTTGCCGCCACCCGCGTCCTCGGCGGCACCGGCCTCGCCCGTCGCCTCGTCCGCCGGTCCGTGGTGGTGGCCTCCGGGGTGCCATTTGTGCTTGGGAAGCCCGCATGTCGCCGGGCGCTGGTCGCCCGCGCTCTGCCCGGCTCCGCTGCTCGCCGCGCGCCCCGCCGCCCCGCGGCCGCCTTTGCAGCCTCTGGACATGGAGACCAGGTACTTTGGCTCTCGCGGAAATGCTTGGTTGCCCCGCTGCGCTCACGGTCGTCCTTTGTTCCGACGGCGGCCGCTCCCTGTCTCGCCGCGCCGTGAGTTTCTTTGGTGGATGCTTCGTTGCACCCTGGCATTTGTGGGTGACGTTTCTGTACGTCGTATGTCAAAATGAAGAGGGGGAGGGAGCGTAGACCGCAGCCCTACGATGGANCAAAATGAAGAGGGGGAGGGAGCGTAGACCGCAGCCCTACGATGGATATCTTTGGGGAGCCTGGCCCCGTGCTACCGCCCCCCCTCCTCCTTCCCATCTCCGACATCGCCTTTGTACATCCTGAAAGAAAGCGCGTTGCTAGCTCTGCGCATCCTCCTGTCAATAAAGCTATGCTCCCTTGCGCACATATCAGTTAGAGCAGACGCTGCTTTCTGTCTTCGCCAGTGCTGCCTCGGAACAACTTTGGAGTAAAAAAAGTCAATATTCTTGGCATCTTTGCTCTCAAATAGTTTTATTTCGTTGTTTTCGGACTATTTCGGAGAACAGCCGCCATTCATGTTCTCTACGGTAATAAATGGAGAAAAGAAGTGATAAATCTGTGGTCGCTGTAATCTCAACATAGAATCCTCCATTTTTCATTGTTTTCTCAGTTGACTAGTTTCATAACGTATGGATCCGTTAGAATTTTTATGTTTGTTCTTGTTTAACACAACTTACCATTCGACTTCGAAAACTTCAATGGATTTGTGTAAAGTCACTTAGTGATTTGTTAAGGGAGTTCTCGTATTTCACCGACAGGAGACAGATGGGGTGCGTTGTTCAAATTCAATGAGTGCGGTTTATGAATCTCATTTAATATTAACAAAGTTGAACGAAATATTCACAATAATATATTTGTGTGTAAGTTAAGTTACCCCTTTTGTTACTCAGTGACCCTCAACAGACGGAAATAGTTGCTACCATTATTAAGTGAATTGTTTTTCATTTTTAATGTAACTTTGTTAGAGGACTCGATTTTTGCATTTTGTATCATTTGTAATCGGTTTTTAATGTGAATAGAGGCGAACGTTCTAATTTTCATCCTTTGTCCCGTGGTACACAATTCTTCTATAATTTTTTTTGTTCCCTCAGGATTGGACTTGGTTATGAATTCAAGATCCTTCAGTGCTATGTGCTTTCACAGAAAGTGTTTTGTCTAGTAATCTTCCAGGTTTCAGTAATGCATCTAGGCTTTTGTGATTTGTCATGTGTTCATTTCACTATTGTTTGGCAGTGTGTATGGTCCTTTAAGATTGAGGAAACCTTGCAACATATCATTTATCAGTCAAACGTAAAATATGAAGGAAATGGGTTGTAATAGGATTCATTACCATAAAAAATGTTTCTGTGAAAGAGAACCAATTTTTATGAAAACCAATTCATTAGCATCTTTCTCGTGTGGATAGCTACAATTGTGTTTTGAGTGAAAAATCAGACTCTTGAAATATACTTAAAATGAAAATTATAAATTGCAATAACAGGAGATTCGTGTAAAATGTTCTTGTAAATAAGAGTGGAAGGCGATAAGAAATGAGCTAGATGATTTGCTCTTTGTATTTAATTCCACTTCGAAATATTTCAAAAGAATTTCACAATGGAAAAAGTTGAACTTCGTGGAATTTTAGAAATGTTATGCTAGAAGGAAACGAATCGTGAAAAATTTCAGTGGGGAATGCAATGTTAAATTTTTTCTTCTGTGAATGGATACTAAGCAAGATGTGTCAATAAAATGATTTATTCTGCCTTGGTCAGTAGGGATTCTTGATCTACAGGAATGGAAATTTGAAAAACATATTGCATCAAAATTGGGGTTTCTTATTTCATGTTCATTAAATTTTCCTGATATGTTATGATCCTTTTAATGTTTTATTAATAATTCATTATCCTGAAATTCTTCTGGGAATGAGGTAATCAGTATCTAAAATTCTGCACACTGATGTTTCCGAAGTCATTTTTCCGGTATCAAGAACTCTCCGAAACGTACTTTCATTTATAGTTTTTTACAGCGGTATTTTATTATGTACATAACTAATATTAGAAAGTAAGAAATATGGTACACTTACCCTTACATTTACGTATCCATTTTTTTCGAAGTGCATATCACTTCTTTAATGGATTTGTACCCCAAAATCATAATTTGTTCAGGAAAAGATTAGGTGGTATGGTTTTACAAAGGAAACAAGATAAGTGTATTTTCAATTGAACGTTGGTAAGTCTCATTTCAACCCTTTCATAAACACTGAAATGAATCGATTTTTCTAACGCGGTGGCGAAACAATCGAAAGATTTCTGTAATAAAATATTTTCGAGAGGGGGAAACAGGGATTTTTTTGTAGCTTTTTTTAACTTTTTGATAAGAATTATGTTATGCTTCTTTATCCACTTCCGTGGTGGATATAACTGTTACCGAACCAGTTCCACCAGTTTGGTGACGCTAAACGGTCTTAGTAGTCGAAGGGATGAACTTTGGAATAGGTGCCACGGAAATTCTATAATCTTTCGAGGGTGCAGACCATTCTTCAAAAAATTATGGAATACTATCTGTATTTGACTGTTGGTAAAAATAGCAAAAATAACTTTAAAAAATTAGGTTTTTTCGTACCTTGCCTTCGAAATTTTTTTCTTTTTTGTTTAATGAAATGGTATAAAGCTTACATCTTTTTTACACACAAATGCCGATAATGTTTTTCTTCTATTTGTTTTGAAAGTTCTTCTTACATTGCAAATAAATTGACACTGATGTATTGATCTTGTGTCCTTTCACCTCCATGTAGAATGAATAATGTTGTACAATTCTAAAAACTTTTTTTTCTTCTAATTTTAGAGAAACAGATCGTTTGGCATTCGTAAAGATGTGTCACATGCTTCTAAGCGAAATTGACATATTTCTTCACGAACGTATCGAAGGAAATGCGATTAGGGCTAATTCCAAATTACGCCGAAAGTTACTGTATATTAATAAGTTTGAAAATAATTGTTTGACTTGCCCGACCTGATTCCACTAATTGCTTAAGCTACTAATTACACCGATAAAAAATGGTTCATCCACAAGCAGTTTTGAACGTTTGGTGTACTGCACGTTGTATTTTATAGGCGCTATTTTGAAAATACACGGTTGAGGGTGTTTTATGCTTCCTACGAGTTTTTCCGCCACATTTTTGTCAACTGATTTCTCTTTGTCAAAATTCCTTTTTTAAACATACTTTGCTTCCCTTCGTTAATTGATAGCCCGGAAATATGTCGCGTAAATAAGGTGTATTACCATGTAATAAATTTTGGGATACAGAGTTGAAATTTGGGTTCAAGTCTCCCCGAGAGAATGTGCAAAGAGCTAAAATATTATGTATTTTTAGTATTTTTGTTTACAATATTACGCCTGGAAACTCGCGGTGACTTGTAAGAAAAGCAAACCTAGGTACATGTAACCTCAAAATATCGTGGATAAGAGCGATGAAAAAAGATTTTTAAAAAGTTCATTAGATACAATAATTGAATATCATTGCAAATAGGAACCCGTTTTCAGCTGACAATTTGACTCGCGACTGTCAGACAACTGTTGTTGCCAACAGCACAGGCTGAAAACATTTGTATTGATATACTTGGCAACACTTCGTCAATTACTGCTGTTGGAGAGCGGTCGTCAGTGTTTTTTGTTATATTTATTTCAAAGCTTTTGTAAGATTCACGCTACGCCTGCTAACCAAAGTGTAAAGGGTTGTCGGAATATTGTTATAAGCCTGGAGGAGGGGTGGGAAATGTGTAATCAGGCAGAGAAAAGGACGCTTCTACCGTTGTATCGTTTTCCATGACTCCATGATTTTGTTTTTCGACATAAATCGTTAGTGTACCCCTAAAACAATTCCAAATCCAGTGCGTTGGAGGTGCAAAATCTTATATTTTTAGAAAAGCGGTTTAAGAATAATTAAAAAAGTCATTGAAGGGACCATAAAGCTTCGTTGATGCAGTAGAACCTGGTTTTACTTTATAAATTAATTGTAATACTGGATATTTTAGAAACATTCTCCCACCCTTCAATTGAACTTAATTATACGTGAAGATGCTGTCGGAGGTATTTCTGTTCAACGAGCATTACAGATATTCTCCCCGTGTTGACAATTCCTGTGAATCTTTGTACGGAAAAAGAAATCATCATTCTTCTTTTACTGCCTCGTCTGGCTCACTCGCGTGAATAGCGAGACTGCTGCCATCATAGTAGCGTGACGACTTTGGATCGTCTTCAGACGCCTGCTGTAAAAGACGGGAGTTGCAGCCTCAACTTTGCTTTGCTCCGCTCAGCTCAGCTCGTCTGTGCTGACCTTGAGTGCAAGCAGCATTGCGCCCTTCACCAATGGGGACAATGGAGGTGGTAGCCAACAACCCGTCGGTCGGTGTTCTTTTTTTCCCTCCAGAAACGGTGTTGTCAGGAATCATTACCGAATGATAAATGACTTTCTCTAGCTTCGAGATGGTGTGCCCCAAGCTTCAGTTTTGTTTACATCATGAAGATATTCCAGGCTAGATGAGAGACAATTGTACTAGAGCAGTGGTAATTAAATCACACTATTTGTTCTGTATTTGGAATTCCTGGATCTTCCTTTTCCTGTCAACCTGATCGTCCAATTTACCTATAAAATCTATCACACCCTACTTTCGCCTTAGTTCAGATATCTTACCTCGAAACCAACGATTTGTATTTTTGTTCAGGGACTTTTTTGACCGGAATCGTTTCTACTTCGGGTGGAGGGGGGGGGATGACCAATAATTTGACAACCACGAAAAATGAGAACCAATGAGGAATTTTTTGAAACCCTGGAGAAAAAACTGCTTGGTTTTATAAGGAGTATGGAGATGCTAAGATGTTTGTTATATTATTCTAATTATACTTCTATACTCTTTTTACCCAGTATTTCTATATCACTGTTAATTGAATATTCGTCATATCTGTGAATCGAATTTTCTCGTGTAGTTAAGCTGTTATAGATTACGGAATGAAACAGGTGACAAGTCTCATTTTGTAATAGTGCTACGCCTTTTATCTTGTGGTTTCCTATTTCTATATAAAATCGCCAATGTGATCAGAATGGTGACAACCACAGTTGGTTCTTTTCTGGAGGTGGTACAGACTTCACGCAAAAATGTAATTGTAACGTTTAAGTTATTTTTGCTGTTCATTTGAAACGTATTCAGTGGTTTGTTGCGGGTAAATTAGATAACAAATAGGTATTATATACAGGTAAAGACGTTTGAAATGATACAGATAGAAGATGCAATTATTTTGAACGCCTGTCTCGCGATTTGAACCCTCAACATCATACCACAGGTTGACTTTCAGATTAATGTGAAAATTGTCTTGTGTTAGGTTCACTTAATGTTGTAGTATACATCGTTTTATTAACCATGAGGTTTCACACATCTATTTTTTTATAATAAAATAATTAAATTTTGCATAAAACAAGCCAATATTTTTATATACAGCACCAAAAAGTTATGGTTTTTGCATGTAAAATTTGGTCATGATTGGTTGAAAAATTATACATTTTTACATTTATAAGTTGCACTTTTTCTTCGTTTTCGTAGTTGACAGCACAGTATATTTATTTTTTTACCGATACAGTTACCAGTGTTTTATTTTTTTATTCTCTTAGGTTGGATTCGCCTTCTCTGTATTAAATAATTTAAAGACTTCAAAGGATCTTTCTACTATCAGATATGTTATGGGGGTAAATTTTTAACGTGTAACATCTTTCATGACATCTCTCTCATATTCGGCGACAATTTACCTCACTATTCATTATGGCATAGTCGTTTCTGTTTTGTTGTTACCATTTCCTACTTGCATAGTACTTCGTATCTTCTTTGTATTGTTAGTGGTCAGCTTATTGAATGGTTGCTGTTAATCTTACTCTTATTACACAAGCAATAATTGTAAGTTAAAATCGGCCATCTCGTAAACGTATGGTGGGATTGTATCGAGATTTGATATATTGGGATTTTTTAATGTCAGGAATCGAATGGCATAAGTATCAATAAATTAAAATTCGTTTTACAAATTTATTATACGAGCAATAATTATTAGTTTAAATCGGCTTTCATATGAGAATGAAACACAGCTCCTTCACTTTTCATGGCATGGCATTTGACTGATCTGCGGAATGTTTTAAGCCGAAGCAATGCACAACACTTGCTACCGATGACTACGAAATGATAAATGACATTTCGCAGTGGCGCGCCACTCCGCGACACCTGGATAGTCATCAGTATCGGTATTATTATAAGAAATGATCATTCATATGTAAAATAGTTGGTAAAGTGGTAAAATAATAATTCTTTGATTAAAATTTTACTTCAAAATATTTTTATATTGACTAATGCGAGTGGTTCTCAGTCTCCTAGTAAAACAATACTAAATGTTTAAAAAACAAATACATTACAATTTTTAAATATATTTTTAACATACATTTCATTAAATTAATAATTAAAATTAAGCTATCAAATTAGTTATGAAAAAAGCATAAAAAACTCATTTATTCAAAATTTACTCTTATTATTTTTATAATGAATAAATCCGAGCGTAGCTCTGTCTCCTGGTATTTTTGATTATCAGCAATGGAGACCGTCCGTGTTAACCGTTCTGAACACAAGGGAACTAAAAAAATACATATCAATTCTAAAAACATCCTTGTATGAGTCTGATATTATCTAAAAGTCGTCAACCATTCTTTTAGGACATGTTAGATAGTTTTTTAAACTTTCATTTCAATTTTTCGTGCAGACAGACATAATAGTATTAAATTTCATTGCAAACGTTTGGACATTCATATAAATATGATTAATTTAAAAAAATCTTCTGATTGATAGTATGAAGTAATGGTCCTGTAGAATTGTACCAAGCTCTGAGGGGACAACATGTGTTGCCGAAACGTAGACAAGGTTGTTCAAGAAAATTTGACCTATACTCAAGAAACAATTTGTATTAAACGAAATGGATGGGGTCATCCCTTCTATTAAAAGCTTCCGTTTTCTCTCGTGATTCGGAAACACTGACATTATTTTTTTCACCATACTAAAGAAGAATGTATACGAAAGTTTACGTTTTTTCCCATAGCATCATGGAACGAAGTATCAGGTTTTGGACAGTTTCCCCTGAAAACATTGACAATTTATGTTAAATACGTCATTTTGCTTATCGTTTTTATTTATTCAATATTTCGACAATAAAGACAATACTATTATTGTTGTTGAACCCCAAGGAACAAAATTTATATCCTTTTAATTATTTTCGCCTGCGCTTAGTTAAATATAATTTTAAGTTAAAGGTCTTACTACTTAACTTCGCTATTGAAATTTTTCGAACTGATGTTATTGGCTTTTGTTTTATTGTGTATTCAGAACTTGGTGGATATACCATTTGGATTTGTTATAATTTTTTAACAAATATTACGTTTTTCGAAACTAGTTTTTTTCTATTTATTGTGAAATCTTACGATACGGACAATTCGTTTGTCAATAGTGATGTATCAACTTCTCTAGGATTATGAAATATCT
Source organism: Laupala kohalensis (assembly GCA_002313205.1). NCBI lineage: Eukaryota > Metazoa > Arthropoda > Insecta > Orthoptera > Trigonidiidae > Laupala > Laupala kohalensis. The sequence goes on along the minus strand of NNCF01131024.1, from coordinate 177,045 downwards.
TTATTGTGCTTACAATTGTTTATTAACTTTTCATTATTTTAATTTTTATTTACGCAGAAGAAGAAAATTTACGACTAAAAATTATAGCGATTTCATTTAGTTATGGTGTACTGTGAGGGAAGATCTGAATATCTCTTCTATTAGTGTTCCTGCCAAGTGTGTTTTAAATGATTTGATGGTGTTTGTTTTGTGATTATGTGATTGATTCATTTCATCAGTGCCCTGTACCCGTCCATAATGTTAGTTTCTCCACGGGTGATTGCATAACTCGTATTGATCGGCACCACTTCATTGTAATTAATTTCCTTCAATGTGATAACGACTATGCTAACCGATACTCGCTCTTCAAAACTGGATTCAAGAAACTAGGGAATAATTTTATTTTACGTATTTTTTCTTTTCTACACAACCCTCAATAAACATTATAAAATTATACTATTTTGATTACACGGACATTGTTCGAGCTTCTGAATTTGTGAATGACTTTTGTCAAGGAATAGTTTATTTTTATTATTTTATTTCATGTATCTTTACCGGAATATTTGAGTTTTCGAATTGAGTGAGATAGTGGTGATATGATTGTTTATTACAAAACGATTGGTTTAGAACGCTACAACCGAATGTGAATTATATTCGTGAATATTTGCGAATGTTTTATAACACAGATTGTTATGGTACGAGACCTCACCATAAACGTGAGAAAAATCTTTAAAAATATATATATAGTGGAAACGCAGGGATGCATGTTGAACCCTTTATATGAATGCTTCAGGAGGACAAAGTTTTTTTAGTATATTGCATAGCCACCGACGAAATGGACATGTTGCATGGTAGTGCGTTCGCTATTTTTAAATGCGAGTGTTGTAAAATTGGGGCGAGACTTGTTCCAGATGCGTGTAACAGGGGCGTGGGCGGCGGGGGTACAGGTGCCCCCCTCGGCCGTGGCAGCCGCTGCAACCTCGCGGACAAAGCCCTCTCACTGCCATCGCCCGCGGGCGGGAGCAGGCCTAGCGCGGCGGCGGCGGTGGCTGGCAGAGCAGGGGGGCTGATGCCTCCTGCCTCTCCGCCGCCGCCACCGCCGCTGCAGATGCGTCATGGGGCAGGGGAGGAACACGATGTGGCAACGGCGCCTCTCGCTCCTCTTCCCCGACCGACCGTCCCTCCCCCCCTTCCTTCGTCACGCCGCGCGCTGCTGTCTAATGAGAGTAGCTGAAGGGCTGCCCGCCGACCTTTACTGGGGGACGCGCTACTAGTGGCGAAAAAGACACGAGAGCTCCGGGCGCGATGGCCAGAGGATGTGCAGATGAATGGCAGACGACACATGACGAATCCTCTTACTATCTTACTTCTCCCTCGACTGATGTGGTTCCCTAAATTTATAGGCGAGCGGGGGTCTCCATCGCAAGAGCAAAATTTTTGATTCACCCATTGTGGTTCTCAATTCGAGTCAGAAATTTATTTTGGGGAGGGGGAACTTCTCGTTGAAAAATTATTGACGTTAACTTTTTAAGTTACTTGCATTCAAAATATTTTAAATTTGATATGCAGATAAAATACCTTCGTTAAAATTTATAAACAAAAGTCGCGTGGGACCCTGGTCTTCCGAGCTCCCTTTCGGTAGAAACAAACAATAAAATTAACAAATTACGTTAAATAACATCCACACGAATTGGAACATGCTGTCAAAACCATAAATGTCAGTTTTCTTATTATCCAACGAATGTATACAATACCCCTACTCGTAAAACTATGCTAAAACATATACATTCATTTTTGGTTTCTCTCATACATTTTCTCCCTTTCAATCGATTCTGTTTTACTAGATTTTCGAAAACCATGTACTTCTGACTTTTAAGTTTTTTTTTTTCGTGAACTTACGGTAGTTAATGAATGAATCTCGTCTAGGTACCACATGTTTAGGGGTTAAAACTTACTTAGCGTTGTCATTTACGTTTACTCGTGGAATCAGTGCTCTACAACTGTGTACATGCCATAAGCAAATTTGCAGATTGGAGAATCGATTATGTTCGTAATACGGATGTCATTAGGCGAGAGAAAGAGGGAAAAGAACACGCGACGTTCTCTGCCCCGTATGCTTTAAAGGGCACAAACCTTGACTGTTGCTCGAGAACCAGCTCGCCCACTCAATTCTCCTTTTCTCTAGCTGGAGCATGGTTTATTCAGTCCTTAGCTATTAACTTTTTTTTCATTCTTTTGATTGGAAACGTTATTTGGCGAGACACCCAAATGATTAAATTGATGACGTACATTAGAAAGATCATTCATATTTATTGAGCTCAAGTAATTGATCGATGTTTTGAAAGTTCTTGAGAATGCGTAATTAAAAAGATTCATGTTAACTCACTAGTTTTTTAACTGAAATTATTATTAACGAACACAACACTTGAAACTTACGGTGATGAAATATTCTGAGTTCAATTTCGTTGTGATGTATTTAGTGAATGTATATTTAACCGATATTTCCGTGAAAACTATATCACTTTGAATTGTCGAAATAGTTGGCGTCCCGACAAAATAAATAATGCTTCTAACAATCACAAATAGTCATAAAAGTTTTATATATATATTTTAGCCGAACTGTAGAAGTCAATTTAATAATACCCTATTATTATATCTTATTGCAATGATGGTCTTCCATTTACTCCCCTCGTTCTCTCCGAACCAATTATACCAAAACTCGTCTTGAATTGTCGAACTATTTGAGAGAAAACACGCCACAAAACGTAACCATATTAGTAATCGTAAAGTCAAGAACTTTTTAAAATATGAACTGTCTTAACCCGGTGCTCCTGATTCACTTAAAATGTTTTCAAATTGAAATACTGAAAACTCTTCTTTCTTGAAAAAGTATTTATACCAACTCATCTGGTTTGATAACTAGAATGACAACTAAGGAAGGGCTAATAAACTTATATAAATCATAAGAAAATTGACTTTTCGTTAAGAGAGAACCAATGTGTGTTCTTAAAAAGGGCGTATGAGACATCTGGCTGTATCTTGGCTTTTCTGTCCACCGTATACTGGTTCAAGAGTTACTGGCTGGGGCTTTCTTTGATGCGGAGAATGGTGCGGCTGCTTAAAAAGCAGCCAGGGTTTAAAAAGTGCAGGGGTTTTTCTTCTTCTTTCAAACTTGAGATATTTTCTTGAAAAATTGTCGTCAGGAGGTTTTGAATCGATGAAAAGGATAAGTTTCGAGTTCCTGCATTGTCTACAAGTAAACAAGTGAATTATGCATTGCATCTTTCAAGTTGAAAGTGAGGGAAATTAGTCTCTACCACAACTCGAGAAGAATGTCTTGTTCTCGAGAAATACATTATTTCTAACTCGAGGTATTTCTATTTACTGTGTTGCAATTTAATCTAACAAATGCAATTTTGCCTGGAAAACCGTGGAAGTCTATAGTCATGGTGGTTTCTCTGGATGATTTATGTTATATATTATGGCCAACATAAGCATTGGAAAATTTACGCTTCCTCACGGCCATGGAATACGCAATTTATCTTTCGTTATGTTACCCGCAATTGTGCTGAATTTTTAACTCAAATTTGTACCAACATTCTCATTTCTCCGGATGGCGGAGATAAACTATTCCTTTAAAGCTAAATGTACCCATTTTAGTTCCTCATAGTGACACCACGTTGCGCTTCGAAATAAACGAAGTTTCCTCTCGGGATATTTCGATAACGGTTAATGGGAATTCATTTAAAATTAATGAGAATGTGTAAATAAACATTGCGGAATTTTTTTCATACTAAACTGAAGGGGCATTTAGCCTTAAGCAGAGCTATTCGAACTAAAACTACACTCAAGTTATTGAGAGTTTGGTCACCAAAAGAACAAAGATAGCGGACTCGAGTGGTGTTTCAGAACAGCCACCACCAATATTTTAGAGCAAAAACTCCGACACTTGTTAAGACTTGGACTGCCTCAGATTGTCGTTTGATATTAAAATCATCGTTTGGTAGCACTTACACTACCTTAAGGGTGTACCAACGCTACAGAAACAACAAAGAGATTACCGTAAAATGAATTTCGTTGAAAGTAGATTAAAAATTAAGATGTCTTGGACAATTTACGTAATGTATTTTATTAATAGGAATATTAATTTTGTGTTACTCTGCAAAGGATAAAAAACGAGTATTTTAAGGACAGGCTCTCCTAGAGGTATTTGTGTCAAGTTTGGTGGTAGTGAACGTAACGTATAAGATGAAAATATCACGAAGTCGAGTAATGTACGACGTACGAGTGGGAGGAATCAGTGGAGTAGGTTGGCAGTTCTCCCGAATTTGGTAACTTTTCGTACGGCAGCTAGACTTTACTTGACTCTGTTCTGTGAGTCGTGTTTTGTATTGTTGTACACGACGATTATTGTGCGGTAGTTCTTATGTAGTACTTTGAGGGATTGTTTCGTCCCGGAAAGCTACACCAGGGTTTGTTTCGTTCAGTGAAGGTGGGTGGCTACATCCCCAGAGCTCTATAGCGATAAATGTTCTAGAAGTGCAATACAATGTTTGAGATGCATTTCGTTTCTCTCTGAGAAATTTTCTCCGTTCCAAATACGACTCCATCAGTACTGTAATAGTTGACGTAAAACGTTAAGGTATACGAGTGTCTAATAAACTGTGATCTCATTATTATGTTTCGAACGTCTAAAACAATGTGTTTGACGAATTTTGTTCCTTTGGTTTCAATTTCGATATGAATATTGGAAAGTTCGTGAGCAGACAAATTCAGTCCAGCCATCAGTGACTTCACATGTGGAGACATGCTACACCGAAAAATATCTATGCAAAGGCGGATCTTAATGTATTTAGATGTGCTTTCGTTGTTTCCTGGATTATCGATATTTCTTAGCTAAAAGAAAAAAGGGTTGGACCTCAACGTTGAAGAACTTTTTTTAAACGTACGTTTCAAAAACATTTCGACTCATAAGATAATTCGGAACACAAATAACACTACCCGTCACAATTTTCATTCATTAATATATAATTTTGTTTGGTGGAAAGTCGATCGCATTGCAATTAAACATTATTCATTCATTCATCTACAAGAATTAAATGGCGTATAAAAGACCATCATACAGTATAAGAAGTGAGTATTCAAAATAATTTTAAATTAAGATAAATAATTTGTCAAATACAGCGAATGTACGAACACATCAGGCACACATGAACAAACTCAGTAAATGATATGAGTCTTAGGAATGAAGCTTCTGTAATAATTTATTTCAATTCACTCTTGTCTTTTTAGCTGTGTCTTTTTAAGTCATCTTTGTACGTCAGCACAATCCTTTGTTCGCACGTATGCGCTCTTAGTCTTTATATTGTTTACGTCAGAGACGACGACTAGTATGTATTTTATTTAAACGAACCATCAAACATCGCCACAAAATACGTTTTTATAATAGAACGTAATTATGGTCTGTTCTTGTACAAATTGTCTGGTCTATTAATTGTTCTTGTATAAAAAATATGTACCGACGTACTAAAAAAAATTAATATACATAATTTTTAATGATCGAATCAATTTCAACTGAAGTCGTTTCCACTTAAGTGGATATTCAGTTAAGCTTAAGTTTGGCTTAAGCCAAAAGCTCTTATTCCAAAAATTGTAATTTTTTTTTAGGAAAACAGGGAAGTGAACATCGTAAAATGATACTGGCAAGATGATACTTCTGGATATGCAAGGTTATGTTTTTTGCATTCCGGGACATGTAATAGCCATGGAAACCTTGAATTCAAATGGGAAATGTATTTTGTGCCATGTCATTTTGTTGAGTGGGACGTACCTTGTTAAAACCTTTTCCTTATTTTTATCTGTGAATTTAACACCCAGCTGAATTTTAATTGGTAGCTCTTTGCCGAAAGTAAATACGAATACGACCCAATTTACTGTTGCTGTGAGCTAGTAATGGTTTCATTTCCATTACATTGACTCTCTTCATTGCGGGCATAAAGAAAATTTTATAGTTCGTACGATGTACCAGTATTCAGCAATGTCCAAAGTTCTCGCTTTTTATTAGTGTGCTGTATTATATTTGTGGGTCTAATTTTACTTTTAACCCTTTTTTTCGATTGGAAAACATTTTAAAAAACGTTTTAAAAACATAATTTATGACTGATTTTTTATTGGAGTATTTTATTAATTCAACATAGATTTAAATGTGCATACATAAAGTACTCTTTAGAACTATAGTACATGGTAGAATTGTTTCACTACAGAAGTTATAAAAGTCTTAGTGAAAGAAATGGAGAACGGTATGATTGAATGTTATTCGTTTTCTTTGTTCAAGTCGCTTCTTAAACCTGGGGAAGGAACCATCTGTTTCATAACGCACAGAACTTAATCGAATTACGAGGAAGTAACTTCGATTCTTCTAATTTTTCATACCTTACGTTCGATTCAAGTGTTTGCACGATTCTTTAGCGATGGATCACGTAAGATTTTTCGATCTGTAGTTGCACGTGTCTGTTGTTGGTTGTGACGCATTAATGACCTTGAAGGAGAGGTAAAGGAGTCGCCCGCCTCTTTGTGAAAAGGAGTGTCTAGAATTCCTGTTAATAGTGAACAATTTAATGTAACGCGTGCGTACGATAAACATGGTGGTGGTGTGTGTGAGAGAGAGGAGAGGGGGTAGACGAGTGAATGTGTGACGAGTTGTCGTTACAACTTAAGTTGTGCAATATGTAATCCTTTGTGTGAGTCGACTTGTTTACACTTCCTGGTTCGTTCCTATTCCTTTGTTCCTATTCGTGAGATTCACAGAAATCGTCTCGTTTTGTATTAAGGCCTCATATTCGTATGACCGATAAGGCTAAAGTACCCCAAAAAATATTTCAAAAGATACTATCAGTGCTGATGAATTTTTATAGCCATATGCAAAAAAATTGATTTGAAAGTAATAGTATGTGTTTGTACGGAGTTAATTGCGAGGGCTTGTTTTTTGTTGTTGTTTTTTTGACATAATTATCGGTTTTATATAGCAGAAAAAAAACTAATTAAAACATAGCAAAGGAAAATAGGAACCACACAAGGATTTCTTGCGTTTAGGCCCAAGTACAATAATTTCTTATCCTTATTTAGTTGATATGGATGTTGAATACGTGATAAACGAAAAGAGGAACACCGCGGTGTTAAGATTTTCATTCCTTACGCAGCATTTAAAAGAATAATTCAACGAAAACTGTGAAAACTTCTGTTCCGTCGGATACGTCAGTCGGCACGTGAAGGGAGATGATGGGATTTTCGTGAAAGAGTGTAGCGAAATCTAAATTTATTGTAATGTATCTAAACTTAAAAATAATTGACCTCGTCCAAAAGTAAAAAATTAGATCACAGTATTATTATTTAGAACTTATTTGGTGAATATTTCCAAGTTTCGTGATTAGTTGACAACTTAACTGCGAGGGCTGTAATGACCTAGTTGACTAGCTCTGAAACCCCAATAATAACAACTTGACTTCAGGGGATATTGTGCTTAAACCCGCTGTGGAATGTTGCCATCCATTGATATTCCCTTCTCAAGAGTTGTGTTGTGAAGTCCAAGGTTTTGGCTTCGATTCCTGCGTGAGGAATTTCATTCAGTCACTCGTCACCAAGATATGTCAAGAGCTAGAGAGTATGCCGATGTATAATTTCTTTCGGAGGTTTTAATATAATTTCAAACTCCCATATTTGTGTTATATTCCATGATTTCTTGTCCACGACACAAAGGAGATGATGTGACCAGCATCTCTCTCCGCCTTCTTTGATCCCTGAAAATACGCAATTATATCACCTGTTTTTATTCCCTACCCGATGTACGAAACGGAACAAAGNGCTTAAACCCGCTGTGGAATGTTGCCATCCATTGATATTCCCTTCTCAAGAGTTGTGTTGTGAAGTCCAAGGTTTTGGCTTCGATTCCTGCGTGAGGAATTTCATTCAGTCACTCGTCACCAAGATATGTCAAGAGCTAGAGAGTATGCCGATGTATAATTTCTTTCGGAGGTTTTAATATAATTTCAAACTCCCATATTTGTGTTATATTCCATGATTTCTTGTCCACGACACAAAGGAGATGATGTGACCAGCATCTCTCTCCGCCTTCTTTGATCCCTGAAAATACGCAATTATATCACCTGTTTTTATTCCCTACCCGATGTACGAAACGGAACAAAGAAGTAATATTAATCCGTAGCATGGCGTCCAATGCGAAGTGACCAATCTCCCACTGCAACACAGATTCAAAGTGCGTTACACGCAAAGCCGCACACAAAAGAAGTCTGTTGTGGCTGGAAAGAGACCCGAAGGCTTCCGTCTCCTTCTTCGAGGTCACACACTGGAAAGTGTTGGGCGTCTCTTCGGTGGCGGAGCCGGCAGCAGCAGCCACGACGACCAGCCCGGCGTTGGGAATACGAGAAAAAGATTTGGTGGAGTTCCCACCCTCCAAGGATGGTAGGGAAAGGCGCTCTCAAGTCAGTAGAAGACTATTAAGAATTACGCGTGACAAAAAGAATCAAGGACGTCGTCATGGAAAAATTCACTTTGAGAAGAGTTCCGAATTTGGAAACAAAAGACGTCCAAAAATATTTATTCTTCTTGAAACTTCTCTATAACGAACTTTTCTCTATTGGACCTTAAAATTGGTCCCCTATTCAGAAGTGTACGCTTTAAAGAAGTTATGGCCAACGAAGAATAAAATGACGGGGAGTGGAAAATTATCCGGTATAGAAAAGTATCCTTTAATGGAAGTTTTACTTTTTATTATTCTCATGCGGTGGATGTGATCGAGGGCAAAACTATGTGAAGTAATTCACAAAATTATTTTTGTGATATTATTTGTGACCGTGTTTACCTCTTCTGCTTCGATCAAGTCTCCCTGTTTCTAATCTCCGATTTCATGCGCAGGATTTACGTTCAATAACTCAGTATCGCGTTACAATATGGCCAATAAAATTTTAATATTCATTTCGACTAATATTCGTAACTGGAATGATTACATTCGTTATCAAAACGAAATATCCAACGCGCAATCGAATTCCTGGTGATTAATAGAATCGCATTTCTTTTCAAAACGAAATATATGAAAACGCCACAAATTTAGAACTGAAATTAATAAAAAAATACTCTAAATAACGCGTAAAAAACGTAATACACAGTACAATTCGAGAAAAGAACAATTTCTTAATATTTTTGCTTCTCACCTCAATCGACCGGTCTGTTCTGACGAAAATATGTTTGTCTGGTTACTCTACATTCGAGTGCCGCAAAAGTACACACTATTATTTGATTGGGAGAGGATTCTGCCGTATTTTGGTTAAAACTCTGTAAATCATTCATAAGATGCAAAAGCTTATTTGTGGAAGATTTAGAGCTTTGTTTCCTTTTGGCTGAAGCTTATTCCGTTTCAAACTAAGTCATCCGTTTCCAGTGAAAAACTTCGAACTGTAAAGCGTATGTCGTCTTCGATTTCGTAGCATCTAATAAATCGCGAATGCCATATCAAACACAATAATAATAATAATAATAATATTTTTATTGTCAAAAAGCAGTTACAAACTGTTTGTGACCACAAGGAGAACAATAAACTAATTTTGGCGAACCCTAAAATCCCAATTAAAAAAAAACAACTAATTTCTTCTCCGGGAGCAAGAAAAGGTTCAGTCCATTAATTCCAATCAGGAGCGCTAAGGCTGAGGTGAATTGAAGAGAGAAGAATAAAAAGTTAGGTACGTATTATAATCTCAACACAATACCAACAAATTTGTATTTAATAAAGCACAAAAACAAAAAAAAGTTCTCAAGTACGTATAGTTTCATATTATCGAACTATACATTCGGAATTCGGCTTGAGAATGATATAGATTGCTTCAATTTAACAGCGTATACCTTAAACCATTCTGACGTAAGTCCATACACTTACTTTATTCATCTCGTTTCAAGACTATCGTATGACATCGGAAAATAAGTTAGTGTTTCTTATTCCTTTTTCAATTGCTTCCCGTATGCATCTTGAATCATTTATTGTTATATTTGTAAGTTAATTTAGCACTCCATTTTTTACTTTCACATATACGTAGTATGTAGAAAGTATTGTAATCGTGAAAAATATTCGAAAACGAGATTTTTGCGGAAATATCCGTTTTGAGGTACCTGATTCCGAAATAGTTGTTTTTGGCTGGACGTCCGTCCTGTCCTTCTGTCTGTGCGCAGCACTCCTGGCCAAATGGTATTTTTTTTTTCATTTTAAGGGTAGAATTTACTTCTAACATAAGCATGTGCTTTCAATTTTCTGTGTACTTGAAAACAAAGGGCACTTCACATGAATGTCAAAGTACTTGAAATTTGACATATTTTTCAAAAACTGGTCCAACGATTTTGCTTAAATTTTCTGTACGTAAAGTAGAATTAGTATGCATTACATCTGCATTAGCGGTATTTCGCTTGATAGTTTGGTATATACGCAGTAAAATAATTTGTCTGCTCACAAAGAATGTAGAATAACGGTTTCTGAAACAAAGGATGTAGATAAACAGTCTCATTTGTGTTCTTCCTATATTATCTCGGCTATGTGATATTTGTTTTTGTTTTGAAGGTAATGTTTGATATATTTTTTTGTTTATTTTTCTTTTTTTTTAATTCAATGTTTTATAGCAGTTTCAATTGTTAAAAGTAATATTATTGTAAATAATATATTTTAACACTCACAGAATTCTTTGAATAGATAAGGAGCGTTACGAAATAACAGGAAGTAAATAAAACAAACAGTATCACCTATGTAATCGAAATATTTAATAGATACGATTAGTATTTATTAATATAATTTTGAAATTTTAAAGTGAAAAAAAAGCAACACCTCTTTAGTTCCTTATTAAATTTTATAAGAATATTTATGGTCTGCTGGCTTTGTTCTCGCGTTAATAATATCGTATTTATCTTTATATTTATTAATAAATATATCTTTTGAAATAGAATATAAATCTTGCTGATCTTATCTTCCCCCAAAAACGAAAAAACAGACTTTGTATATTAGAGATTCTTTTATATAAATACTAGTAAAATATTTCTTTAATAAACTTGTAAAATTGGGTAATATGATGACAATCAAAATATAGAGTAACATGTGAAAATCATCCCTCTCCTAATAGAATGCTTTAATGCCGCTCACTAGTCCAGAGTAAGAAACGTTATGAGAAAGTATGTGCAATGGTTTTGCACCACTTGTTTGTCTTATTGTTAGTTTCTGTGAGAAAGGTAAAATTTTAGGTATATTTTTCATGGTCGATTTGATTCCCCTTGCAAAGGAGGCGTAATTTTGTATAATTGTTTTGACAAAATATTACTGAATAACTGGACAACTTTGAAAGGACTCGTCATTTTGTGTTTCCAATGGATCACTGGAAACAAAATCGCTGATTGTTGCCAGTCTTCATGTATTTCTACAAATGCTTCAAGGTCAGTTGTGTATTCTTGTTTTTCGTGAGAACGAACTTGACATTAGTTTTGCTTCCTATTCACCTGTTTCACTCCTGACAGAAAATCGCTGGGTTACGCTTACTTCGTCCTTAATTGTCCTGTAAGGCTGAGACATTTTCACATAATTACGGTGAAGTATCGATTAAAAGGGAAAGGGGATTAAAGAGAAGCCTCATATCGACAGTTCAGAATGTGCTATTGTTTCATTATTGGATGTATCGCATTACAAGTTCTGTCATCTCTTTGTACACGAGTGTCAAACTAGTGTTCAGATTTTTCGTGTTTCTTGCGTTTTGCATTTCTTTTCACTTCTTGATCTTGTTTCTATTTATGAGAACAGTGTTTTGTTCGTCTCGGCATGGGTTTTGTTAGCAATCGTATGTGGACGAGCATCTGCTCTGTGTTTCTTGACTAACTTGGGAAAGTGTGGTCGTTTCTATTTTGATTAACTTATTTCAGAACCCTAATGGGGATTTACGAAGAAATCGTTTCGTCAGCTGATAAGATGCAAACAAACTTTACTCCTCAATTTGAGAAAATTTATACCTCGATACTTTAAAGTTGCTTTTAGTTTATTTACCTATTCCTTTCTGCGTATGTAATGAAGATTAGCATTTACAACCGCTAATGTTTTGGTGTTAACACACCGGACCATCGGCTAGTGTGACATCAAGTGAGAGTGAGTATGAATAACAACGTTTCGGCCAACGAGGACCACGAAAGACGAGTACCAGTAAGGCTCAGTTATTGATCTGAGTTTACACACTAGACTCGACTTAATAACCGACATCGGGGCAGCGTCTAGATATGATCCAGACCACTGTATCCGAGCATTACAACTGCGGTTGTTACAACAGAGGTCGGACTCTATAAATCCTAGCTAATTTAACTGGGACATGGATACAAAGAGCTACTAATTTTATCTTGCCCCGCCCGGGTATCGAACCCGGGATGACTTGTTGACGAGCAATCACGCTGACACCGTGGGGGACCCTTTGATTTATNAATATGCAGAAAATGTCACGTTATTGAAAATTGTCAGTATTTTTTTTTCCCCCCCCCCCCCCACTTTTGATTCTCAATCGCCGCTACTGAATAACAATGATGGCTTTCAGGACCGCCAGGGTTATGAAATGATGTACTTACGCAATCATCCAATTCTAGTGTCGATGTAGCTCAACTTTGGCCGAGGAATTTAACCACATTGTTATTTTTGTGTGGTGAAGTTATTTTGGATAATACGTTTTTTAACCAACATTGACGTGAAAACGTTATTCACCCTGTAATTTGACTGTCGTTCGTTTCGTTTATACATAGCTTTTGTTACGAGGATTTTCTCTCACATTGTTGCCTATAAATTATGATTTTTTTTTTCATTTTGTTTTCTCTGGACTCTAATTTGTTTCCTTTCCGAAGTTTGTCTTATACGTTGCAACGTTCTCCCAATAAGCTCGCGCACATTATAAGTTTCACGCCCGACTTTTTAGACACCTTGGTTTCGTAAAATACCACCTTCCTCCATTGTTGTATTTTTTAAATGGAAGTGTACGCATCGTTTTAAGTACTGTATCATATTGAACGTAATCAGGGTCGTACCCAAGGGGGATATGGGAAACAACACCCCCCC
>NNCF01131024.1:152339-163781 GCA_002313205.1 Laupala kohalensis | reverse complement strand
GTATATATATTGCAGTGTGTGTGCCCCCCCCCCAAAAAAAAATCCTTGGCACTCCGGCTAATATTTTCGTTCTGATAAATGTGTATCGTAAATTCACGTAACGCATAATATTATACTAAATGGACATACTAAATTTTTCATTTTTCATTGCTTACATTTATATTATTTAACGCATTGAACTGTTCAATAGATACGAGATCTTAGACACTTTGTTGTTGTTTCCTCAAGCCATTCATCGATTTCTCTACCTACTTCAATTGTCTTCGGTGGGGTTGTATAGATTTCAGAGGATCGATGGTGGTTTAGCTGATTTCTTCGGAGTTACTTTCTTCAATTCCGTCAGACATTCTGTACTTGCACTTACCACTTTTTGAAACTGTTCTGTTCTCTTGTTGAGCTGCATAATTGGAGGGATTTTTTTTCTTTTCTGTAAATGGTAGTTTATATTATATAGACCTACATTCCTCAGCGTGGTTGACTACTCATTTCAATCCCTCATCCCAATCCTGCGATTGACATCTTCGAATCTTGAAGTATTGTCTACGATTTTGAGGATGCTCTGTTTCTAGGAACTGGAAAATCCGACTACATGATTACTAGGCGGAGTAATTTAATTGCTCTTTTAATTTACGTTAGGACGGTGATTGCACCCTAATCCTATTTTGATAATGGGAGCGATATTTTTTCGTTGAAATGGAGAGTAACGGAAGGGAGGAATATTGAGAAGCGTGAATAAAGTGTAGTACCATTGTTTCTTGATATTTCGCCTCGCATGCGAGACGGGAAGAGCGCGTCAGTCGAGGGCCCGGCGAGCGGAACGCGAGGCTTTGTTTTTGGGCGCTGCGTCCGAAGGCAACCTGCGAGTGCGACGCCGTTGCTTCCCTCCTCCTCACGGGTGGTGTTGGTGGTTGGTGAGGGGGGAGTGTTCGGGCAAGGGGGCGGGGGCCCGTCTGCCGCTCTCCCTCGGCGGCCGTCTGCGCGTGCGCCGTGCGATGTTGCCGCGTCGCGCGGATCGATGCTGGGGGTAGGGGTGTCCATTGCGGTGTCGTTGCCAGCTACGGCATCACAGCCTGCTTGTCTCTCGTGAGCGATATGTCGACTTGTAATACAGATCGTTTGCAGGATTATCACTTTAAACGTGATGTCAAACATTTCCGCTGTCGAGATGCTCGTGAAATGTACGTGGATCAAAATATAATTTGCGTGTAAATAATGGAACAGGTTTTTATCTGTTCTTGAATTGAAACTCCAGAGTTATTTTTATGACAATTTTGTGTCCATTGATATACTGAATTATTAAATTACTTTTCTTGTTTGAGTTACTATTTAACTGACAAGTTCACAATGGGTCGTGCAATTTCTATTTTAATTTTTCTTCCTGTTTTATGACGAAGTATGCGTGGTACTAAATATAAACAGTTTCGAATTGTAAAAGAAGAATGAGTATTGATGTTAGACATTTAAAGATTTAGTGTGCATTTTCATGACAACACCGATATTGAAGTGCGCACCGAAATACTCTTTGTGGTCATCACCTTATAGATTACTAGTCGGATTAGTCGGAACTCACTTCTGCCAATGAATAACATTGATTACAAAAACCTTCGAAATGTATTGTTTCGACATGTTTTTTTTTTCAGTATTAATATTGCTTTTACATCGGGGAAATGTGCTTTTTTAGTATTAAAAAATATTGTGTTAAAAATATTAAGGAGTATAATCGGCGTAAAAGAAACTTCAACGTAAAATATAACTACTTAGGAAAAGATGACAAAATACCAGTTTCTGAAAATTAAACAGGGAGACAGTGCAGCTGTTTAAATAATTAGGACATCCACTTACACGGCCTGTGCTTTTGTGCAATGTGTACTAATACATTATTTCGAACTGTGTTATGAAGTCGCCTTGAATTGTTTGCGTTTGACTGCCTCGACGTCTGACATGCTTCAAACGACTTACCCTTTAATTACACTGTTCCTTCTTTACACTGGCAATACTTGCGTATATTTCGAGGGATTGTAGTAACTTTCAGTTATTTAACGGCACTTTTTGAAAATCTATTTCGAAGCAGCCTTCAACTTCTGGTAAAAGATAACTGTGTGAACAAAACCTGGAGAACGTCCTTGTAGGTAGGCAAAAGGGGGCTTAGGAGGGAAGGCTAGACAGAAAAGGAAGGGAAAAAAAAGTTATGAGAACAGCGGTTCCCTACGAATCTTGGATACTCTCAGCGGCAAACCGCCTCCGGGAAGCGGCCTTAGCCGAAGGAAGAACGTCTGTCTGTCTACCTGCGAGGGATGCGCTGCACCATCACGTCGAGCGAGGCCTGCGCCCGGGGCTCTCGATTGATGGAGGGTTTGGCCATCCGGCTTCGTTCGGTCGGGGCCTTGATTGTGCTCTACGGGAAGATGCTTTCCCTGTTCGGGTATCTGTAATCTGGGATCACGTCGCGATGTGGTCGGGTGGATTTTTCCGAAGCGTTTCATTTTCGTTTACGAGTTGATAATTATTTTACAACCTTCATTAGGATTCAATCCTAACTATCTTCACATTTAGTACGGGAACCGTAATGGGTTTTTTTTCGACTACCATCTTACTTGGTATTTTCTGGCTCTTGTTTCATACTATATTTATTACTAATATTACGGTTACGGAGATTTCATCCAATATGGCTTTTGGCTAGAGTTCAGAGCTTTTTTTTTGTCGTTGAGAACCTTGGCATCGTCAACAAGAACCATTTATTTCTCCTAGGATACGCTCACGTATAACACCGTATCCCCTTTCCTTTTTTACGCATCCTCGCCAAATCACATTCCGTCTTTGCCACAATGAGCGACGTTACTTGAATATTTCCTTTTCGAATTTCGCTCTTTTGTATAAGTAAACACGCTTCTGTTAATGATGTAATATCCTCATGGTCTTCGATACAAATTGGACCTCATAAAGGGCTGTTGTCAAATTGGATTCTCTTCAAGACGTAAGCAGATGGGAATGTCCTGCGCCCAGCGTTGCCAAACCTAAGCTTTAGTTAGTTGTCAACAATGTACTTCACACCAATTAGAATAGGATTTCCTGGCTAAGTATTGTGTTCATGAAGTAGATGGTTCGAAGGTGCGAATATGAGATATAGTTC
The DNA here is from genome assembly GCA_002313205.1 of Laupala kohalensis. Classification (NCBI taxonomy): domain Eukaryota; kingdom Metazoa; phylum Arthropoda; class Insecta; order Orthoptera; family Trigonidiidae; genus Laupala; species Laupala kohalensis. The sequence goes on along the minus strand of NNCF01131024.1, from coordinate 160,651 downwards.
CTGGTTACATATTCCTTGTTTCATTGGGAGTGGATGATCAATTTTCTGATCTGTTCTTTCGCGATCTGTACATATTGATTTCGTAATTGAATTTTTGTTCGTGAAACTGGCTTAGGCCATAAGGCCTCTTCTTGTGCCATTCTATCTAAACCTAAATACATAAACTAATTACTAATAATGTAATAATATTACATCGAAAAATACTTTATACAAATAGTTTATGAGATTGAACCAGTATTATTATTTCATCTTAAAGCGTTACCAAACTAAATTTAGAAGAGGAGACTTTGTTCACACAAAACCAGATTTCATCACAGATCAGTTCAACTTGCTACAACAGGCTGTGGTATTTTTGTATTGTTTATTTCGTTTCTTTTGGCGAGGTTCTGGTCATGAGGTCTGCTCTTCCATCTAACTGTGACTTTGGTGAGAGCATTTGAGGAGAGACGTTGGGTTGCTAAGGAACCGAACTGACATTTGTCTGGAGCATTTCAATAACTTTTAGAAAGTTTCCTTTTACTTGCGTGTTTAAGTCTCTGGTTAGAAGTGATAACCTCGTTTGGTCGTAGATTTCTGTGTGTTTATATTACATATAAACATATTCATGTGTCTATTGAAATAAGAAACCTCTAATTTAGAGTTATTTTAATAGTCACTATTTATCAACAATATTTTCCGTATAATCTATAGTTTGATAAAAATACGTACTTGTAAAATAACTTTTTTGTGTTGTATTAAATACAAATTTGTTGGTGTTCTTTTAATATTATTACATTAACCGAACTACTTTTTTCGTATCATAGGAGTGCGCTGCAATGATGTTAAATCCGCCTCTGCCTTGAGGGCCCTTGATCGGAATTGATGGGATGGTCCCTTGCTTGCTCCCGGAGAGTAAATTATTGAATTATTTTATTGTCATCCGCAATTTGTATCTGCTTTTTTGACAATAAAATTATTATTATGTTTTTCAGTTACTTGCGCGATCAAAGCAATTATTTGGCAGTGTTTACTACGAAATGAAACCATGTACTTCTGAAACCAATGAGATACGAATTTACTAACAACAAAATGGATTAAATAGTTATCCTTTCCATGTCCCTATATTGAGTCTGGCGTGTTGCGTCATGTTGCAATTTAAGACGATACCAATGCGATTAAGACTTGAGTGACAATTCGAATGTACGATAGATCTAGTGTTCGTATGAATGTTTACCGGTATTAAACAAAGGACTGAGTTCAGAGTCGTGTGAGTCGGTATTGCCGTAACCTACTGTACACAATGCCATGTCTTAGTTTAGAAATCAATGTCGTGCCGAATGTAAATGCGTTCATTCAGTGAATACTAGTATTTTGAAATAATTTGTTTGTTTGTAAAAAAAAATTTCCTACGTAGATCATTCAGAAAAATATAATAATAACCTAATAATAAATTTAGTACGTGAGGCTCAAGTTATATGGCCTGCTCTGCCACATTACCATAAATACATAAACAAAAGTACATAATAATAATTCATAAGTAAATACATTAATTAAATCCCAGTTATATGGGTACTATATTTTTTTACTATTAAATGTATTCAGTTCGCTTACGAGAATAGTTTACGTTGTTATTAGTCGTCAATTATGTGCAAGTTTTGTTCCTAAGAATAGCGTGAATTGTGTTCTGTGTATTACTTTCAGAGTTTTCATTACTGGGTTTTCTTTAAGGGTTAATATTGAGTAGTCTCAAAAAGTCAATGACACTTTTTCCATTTCCCTTGGAAGTAACTGAATGTTTAAAAGTAATGATACACGTGTATTTGTTGTAAAATGATTAGTTAATTACTATTATCAACAGGGTTAGGATTTTAAGTGCAAATTTCATATGAAAAAAGAAGGGAAATGGTGCTAAAATAAAGTAAAAATGGAACAAAATGGCGCTGTTTTCCTCAACTACTTCAAGAAATAATCCTTCTCTTATTCTAGTTTATTGAGTTTTGAACAAGTAAAAAAATCATGGCTAATCACATGAAGGTAAAAAAATGCTTCTATTAGAAAATAGAACGTTTTTGCACATGCTATAAGAGCTGTAGATCGGGAAGAGTATTTTGCCTTACCCTCAAATATTTTCCAGTGTCGCAGATGTGCTTTCAGACACGCGTTTTCTGAAAGTAGATAGGCTTACTATTCGTATATTCGTTGCGAGATGAAGAGACAATAATCGAAATTTACATCAATATTTGCTGAAGCCATGTATAAATGGAAAGAAAGTTCCACGTCGTATGTCTTATAAATGAGAAAATGCGCTCTAGAGGATTATTGAAAAGCTACTGTAAAAAGGGAGAAAGGGAATTAAGGGACGGTTTGGGGAAAAAGGATAAATGTCCCCAAATAGGCAAAAAAGTGCCTCCTTTCTCATCTAGAAACCAAACTTTATGCTGTGGTATATTTTCGAAGAGCATTAATTTACCCAACGAAAAAAGGTGTGCACCTAATAATCCTAACCCTAGTTATCAGTGTAAGCGCTGAATCCAACGAAACTTATACATAGACCAGTTCACGCAAATGGTGTGAAATCCACTCTTAGTCAAGTTCATAGTAAAAAAGCAGTAGTAGCAAATAGACGTAGCTTATGTAAGGCGTGCCAACACAAGCGCGTATTACAGCAGCGTATACAAGACGCTTTGTGGTGATTTTGACACGACGAGGCCGAGCCAGCTGAGTTCCACTGCTAGAGTAGAGAGGGAGAGTGATATTGCTCTTCCTCCTCCGTCGCCACCGCTCAGTTCATGACGTCATGCACCGCCTTCTCGGAGGGTTCGGCTCGAGGAGCACTCCTCATCCGCGACTGAAGGGAGCCTCCCCTGAACGTGCCCCCTAGCGCAGTCTGGGAGAAGGTCCAGAAACTATTTACGCATCGTGAGTTGAGCAAGCGAGGACAAAATAGACCTCAACGCATCGTAACGGTTAAAAATGGGAAGCGGAGTCACCAACGTATGTAAACAACGCCCAAATCCCCTGGGTAAATGGGGGAAATTACAATTTTCGAACACATTGAAACTGGGATTTAATTCCATAATGGATTAATGTAGTTATCCTATTAAACTAGCCGAATTAAGACTTAGCAATTGTTTCAATTTTAACTACATAAGTGTTCCTACTCTAATAATAATTTTGCATGCGGACAACTTGAATCAATGCAAGCAACGATTTCAAAGTCTACCTGTACACAATTAATTAAATTCGTGTACTAACTTAGGGGTTTTAATTTTTGAACGCTTTTGCTATCCTCTTTCTGAAATATGAGGAATATGATAATTTTAAAACCACCTTGAATTATGTCCAGGAAGCTTGTGTGTATAACTTTCAATACTAGGAAATGTAACACAACTTGTACGTGAACTGGATAGGTATTTTTCCATTCGAGGTACTTCCTCGAATAAAATATGACTAGAGTTGTATTGTCGTCTTTCCCCATGTTTCTAATCACTTTATCTTGAACGAAAAATATAATACTATTTGCAAAGGAACCGATTTTAGAAAGTAATCATCACTAGACAATTCATGATTTAAACTTTGAACTCTTAATTTTATTTCTTGAAAACAATGTCCGTCTCGCTTGGTACTGTGAGGATTATTACTGGATTATTACAAGTCGTCACTGGAGTTCTGTAAAGTATTTGTTGCAGGAGCTTTCTATGACTCACTCCGTTAGACAGTGTGACGAATTTTAGAATGTTTGATGACTGATGCACTTAGGATCACAGCACAATAATTGTTGAAAACATGGAAGGAAGATAATAGGAGGAAGTTAGGAGGAAAGAAAGCCATCAGATTTTTCCATTCTGAAGATTGCTTAGAATGACGTCGGTTCAAGAAGTTTCGTTTCTTTTTCTATAAGGTAGAGCAATGCTGTTATATGGAGGCGATGCTATTATCTTAGTAATTGCAGAAAAAAAATACTAATTTTAGTCATAAATAAATAAAACTAATATTAATCGATATTAGGCAGTACTAATATATTTCTATGAAATCTTCGTAGTTTCTAGAATTAAAATATTATTTATACTATGTTTTACTTCAATCGCTTGACAGAACCCCATATTAAGGGAATGTTGAGCAATTGTTTGAAAAAAATTTCCGGCACGTAACAGAATTGTTTTGTTTCTTTAACTTGCAGATGAAATATAATTTGAGGAAATAATAATAATGATAATAATAATTATTATTACTGCAATTGGGCTGTCATGCCCGGTCGCAGAAATTTGAAAAAATAAAATATACATCTACAATATANAAATAAAACGAGGATATACAAAATCATACATGAATTAAAATAAGAATGTGTTAAAATAAGAGTATATTAAAATAAGAAAAGTATTAAAATTAAAATAAGAAAAGTACTAAGATGAGAAATGTATTTAAAAAATATAATATCATACCATTTAAAAACTAAATTTCATAATTTAATTCATTAAAAAAATTAAATAATTAAATTTGAGATAAAAAATTACTTTAAGTAATTTATCTTAAATTTAATTATTAAAGCAATTAAAAATTAAATTCAATTATTTAAAGTAATTTAAAATTAAATTAAAGTATTCAAACTAAATTAAATAATGACTGAACCAAACTCTAAAAAATATGTTTAATAATTACACTTAGGAAACCGACCCAGACACTTGAATCACTTAGGTGCACTTCACTTCACTCACACTTTTACTTATTTCCCTTTCTGACTCCCCTATTGCCCTCCTTCTTACATCACTATCCTACCCATCATCCCTAAACAACTGGCTTTGTAACTACACTACCACACACTATCTTCCAGAACTTGCCTAACCTTGTGAGTAGATGAAGAGTCCGATATCCTCTCCGCAACCGATGCAGGCATTGAATTCCAATCCCTAATTGTTCTGTTTAAGAATGAAAATTTTCCAACGTGTTTTTTGTTTCCTAGTTTTGAATTTCAAGAAATGGTCTTTTCTACTTATTTGAGTATGATGTTCCAAATTTTCTGATATATATTTCCAAGCGGGTTCATTTTTATAAGCTTTGTATAAATTTACTAGTCTAGCTCGTTTCCTTCGAGTTTCCAACGATTCGAAAACTACGCAATCTGTTAAATTCGATTCGCGATTAATAAATTTCAGGACCTTTTTTTGAACTCGTTCGAGGTCCTGAATTTGACCCTTCCGATAAGGATACATGTAATATCGAATCCTGAATTGAGTTCTCGCAATTTTTGGCAGTTAGTTAAGTATGACGGGGACAAAAATTTACCTTCCTGAAAAATAAGGAAATAAAGAAATTTAAAGGATGACATAATTTAGCGATATTGTAAAATGTTGCAGATAACGAACAAGTTGATCCGGCCATGGAATTATCTGACACATTATTCGCGTCGTTACAAATGTTAATAACTTGTTTCTGCTTAGGGCGATCCTTTTTGGCAGTTGAGTGAGGATACTACATTGTTTGAATCCGCTGCCCTGAGAAAGTAAAGACATGTTATTTTGAGAGTTTTTAATGCGGTGTATGATATGCAGTTCAAGTTTTATTTCCTTCGTTTAATGTTAAATCTAAGCTGCCCACGCGAAAATACTTGGAGAAACACATGTAGTCCAAGTCACATCATTTTATATATTTTTCAATAGATTTTCTTTATCGTAAGTTATGAAGATGTCTTGTGAAGTCGTTATTGAACTGGTCTGATATTTCACCGTTACCATAAATTACAACTTGAGCATTTCGAGGGAAGCGTAGGTTCTTTTATTCTTCAGTCTTTCTCATTATTATGAATAAATAATTTAAAACTTACGACTTAATTATGGACGTATAATATTTATTTTGTGGTTTGAATAACACAACGTTTGGGTTTAGGTGTTCGTCAGGTGTAACTAACAATAACAAGAAACATAACAGAACAATTGAATATTATGCGTAAATATGAACCAAAATCACACAATTATTTTACCAAGAAGCAGAAATTACACAAACATGTTATAATATTGTATTATAAACACTCGATAGCTTTTCTGTGGCAGTGTGTAAATTTTCTGTATGTACTCCCGCGTGTACTTTTTATAAATCATTTCTGATATGCTACATTTGTGATTATTAACTTATGTGTCCAACATTAATGTGTTATCTCAATCCATGAAGTGATCATTATTAACACAATGTGAGGTTACAACACTTTGTTCTTCCGATTTTAAATTTCTTTTGTGCTCCTGGATTCTAATTTTTAACCCTCTCTTTCTTAGGCCTAGATAGCTAACATTACAATCTTAACATTGTATTTTGTATACTACATTATAGAATTCACATTATCTTTCGCTATTGAAGTATTTCTGTTATTTTTAAACGTTGAAATCAATTTCATGTTTACATTATTTACTTTCATCTCTTTTTGAGAGATGGATATCTTAAATCCCTCGTATTTGTTGCCCAACCCTCCTTTACCAGCTCTTTCCTCCAATTTTTGCTCGGGAGTAGAGCGTCTTTTCTTATTTCCTGCACTGATTTGCAGTCGTTTATTCATCCTCTTCTGTGACCGTTATCTTTGTAAGTGATAATTGTTGGTTGGACTACAATTCTCGCGTCAGTTGTAGACTAGACTTTGTGGAGCGTGTATGCGCTTCTTTGCGGAGTGAATACGAACCGTGTAGTTAGTTACTAAGATATCTTTTTGGATGGAGAATCGAGGTAAATAGTTCATCTTTTTAATACTGCGCGGAGAAACCACTATGGATATGAGAACCATACATTTGGATGTGAGATCCAAATTCAAGGGAAGGAAAGGGTTTCTCTAAACATTTAGGTATGACATCCCAACCTAGTTTGAATACTATAAGATTTGGTTGTAATCTGAAGGCTGAGATGTCACATAAAGTATGGATGTCTTATCCAAGGGTTTGGAGAAATCTTTTTCTTCCTCTGGATCCGTATCTCGGAACCAAACCTGTTCTTTCCGTGCGACATGGCAATTGCTCTATTTTTTAGATCAGAAACATTTTTACATTTTCCCTTGCATTTGTATTCGTGAAGTTCTGTGTTGAGTCTGTGTGAAATTTTTAAATAGTTTAAAATAATTTATTCAGTTTCAAAAATTTTGTTGTCCATCAGTCGGGGAATCAGACTTCATACCGTCTTTTACATTTCTTTGGCATTTTAAAATGCATGGGAGCCATAAGTCGCTTTACGTATTGAGACTAATTACATAAATATTTAAGAAATAGTGTTCCTCTGACACATTTGAAAAATTATTTGTTTGCAGTTAAACAAGTTTTTCTTCAACTTGTAGAATTAGTATTCAATGGTGTCGCATTTGTCCCGTAGAATGAAGAGAATCCTGACTCATCCTATAGTATTGTGTTCGTACGACAACCAAGTAACATACATTGACACTTCTATTGTATGAAGATGTACCGCATTTTCAGAGCGTTTGTTATTGTATATTGTTTAAGTATCTATTACAAAGTGTGGTCTGATTATTGGATGTATTATTCTGAAAATATTATATTTTCGAAGAATCGCGAAATTAAGTCCTTCCTACGATTGCAGAGAAACTGGTATCCGACATCAACGTTGAATGTAGTTATTCCATCTGAACTTTTGAAATGGGGTAATTGATTTTTCATGGACTGTTACTCCTGTTTCTTTCTGCAATTGTAAAGATAAAGAAATTGTCAAAGAAAATGCACCCTGAAGAATGGAACTACAATGATGCCTATGACAAAAATCTATGTTAAACGTGGATACGTGCGACTTTGGTGCAGTAGTTCTTTCGCTAGCATTGTTTTCTGGAGAAATACTACGTTCGTTGTACTCATCTCTATCTTCGAATTTTTCTGTGTTTACATGTGTAGAGGGCTCTAATGACATGGACGAGCCCTAAAACCCCACAAAAAAATATACATGTGTATTGTACAAATTTCGAGTCTTTGTCACTTCTGCATTTATGGATTTTCAGTTGGAGTCTCATTAAGAAATTTAATTCTCTGCAATTCTAAATATTTTTGACCGTGGCCAATCATTCTGAAATTCTAATCTCGCATCACACTTTATCGATTTGCTTTCTTATTTTGTTTTCTTTATTTGCGGACACGTGGAAATGCTAGATCCTATTTGCATTCTTAGCTCTATCTGACGTGTATATAAATTTATTGTCAAAAAACAGTACAAACTGCGTATGACCACGTGGAGGAAAAAAAACTAATTTACTCTCCGGAAGCAAGCAAGGGACCATCCCATCAATTCCGATCAAGGGCCCTAAGGCAGAGACGGATTCAAAAATTTCAGCAAACGATCCTAGATAAGATAAAAAGTTA